>CAUYPK010002926.1:0-92033 GCA_963574355.1 Loris lydekkerianus
AACACAATAACTGGGAAATTGCCAGGAAAGCTATGTTAACCAGTGTGATGTAAATGTGTCAACCAGTCTGTGAAACTAGTGTATGATGCCCCATGATCATATTAATGTACACAGCTATGATTTAATAAAAAAAAAAAAAAATACTTGGCTATGGGAGAACAGAATTTATACAAGGGCCACATGTTCGTAATACACATTATATGTATCTCAGACTTCCATATTTGAGCTTAGAATGATTAAACTATATTATCCGTGCAATGCTTGGAATAGCAATTGTCAAGAGTCTTTCAGTAAATAATATCACAGTGTCACTCTTGAGTAGCAAAACTGCATGTGATTATAAATTGGAAATAAAGTAATATGGATGACTACTTAATAAAGAACTAAGGAACATTATTGTGTACCTTAAAAAAATAAGTCTCATTTGACTATTTCTGTTTTTGTTGGATTTGCTTTTAGGGTCTTAGTCATATTCTTTGCCTAGAAAAAATTCAAAATTGTTTTTATTTAATCATCTCTGACTACAGTTTAACTCCCTTACAGAACCTGACTCTATTTAACTCATCTTCATATCCTTAGTCCCATAGCCATCTATACATGGCCATCTATAAAAGTAAGATGAAGAGACCAGACCAGAAGGAGATGAGTATGTAAGTGCTGTAGTAAGAGGGACTAATTTTGGGGGAGCGGCTTTCTAGAGCAGATTATATGCATGGTGAGGCTTGAAGAATAAGTAGGAATTCAGCAAACAGTTAAGTGCAGGACTCTGGGTAGGCTGAGAGAAGACATCACAAACAGAGAGAATCCTATGTAGGAAGGATGGAAAAGACATGGCCTGGTTAGAGATTACAGATAAACTAGTGTCTTAAGGTTTAGCATGTACAAGAATGGAGACACAGCAGCAGAGTAAGCCCAGAACATGGGATGGCCCCATGTTGCTGGAGGGCCTGCAGGTGTGGGAATTTCACTTTTCCATGTAGAGCTTTGGGGAGCCACTGCAGGTGTGGCTGTTACCCAAGAGCATAAGATTGGACTCAGACGGGCTAACTAGGAGATGCTGGAATAGTGCAAGGTAGAGACAAGGACCTCTCTGAGGCGGTGGGACAGGGATGTTGATGGGCTTGTCTAGACTCCTGGGGCTGTACCAGAAGGGTCTAGCCTAGCTTGCTCCTTAGAGTCTTATCACAAATTTTAGTGCTGCTAACTTCTTGGATCTCCTATAATCTGATTTTATCCTCTACACATTCTCTTTTAACCCATCATCTTGGCCTACCTTGGACTCTTTGTTGTTCTTTGAACCTTTAAGATCTTACTCTGGGAATTGTCTGAAGTCACTCCCACCAGTCTCTGCTCAGGGAGTCTCCCCGTTAACCTCATCTCAGATGACATTCTGTCAGTCACATTCTCACTTTACCCTCCTTTATTTCCTCCTTGTATTGTTTGCCTATGTTTTTACTGCCCAGTTTCCCCTCTTCAGAATGTAAGTTCCATAAGGATAAGCACGATTTGTAGCTCTTTGCTATATCCCAGTCCCTAGAACTATTCCTGGCGCATAGTAAATGCTCAATAAATATGTGTTTAATCATTCAGTAAATGAATAAATGCCACAAATTCTTCACGGATTGTTTCACCATCCTAAGGACTGATAGGCCTCTATATAATTGTGCTCCAATTTTTTTCACCACAGGCCATAAAAGAATCATAATATTTACTTGATATCATGGTCTTGGCCAGGATCTAAAGATGTCTATACGGTGCTTTGTAAAACAAACAAACAAAAGGAGTATTTTTGTTTAAGTAGAGTAAGAAATATATGAGCCAATATTGGGAAAACATTAAATATTGAATTTTCATAAAAGTTCCAAAAACTTGTATGGAATTTTATAACCATCATTGCCTCATGACATACCTCTACCTGTCTGCCACATCCCAGCAGGTCTGGGCTTCGCAGCCTTCTCCCCTTCTGTCTTGATTTGAGATTTTGCCTTTGGGGCAGGATTTGCTGGCAGCACAGTATCCCTAGCTGCCTCCCACTCCCTCCTCTTCTACATGTGAGCTGGCCCGTTCCATCAGGGCAGTTAGCTGGACTGTGGCCCATGCTATAATAATAAGGACACCAAATGTGAATTGTCTGCCTTCACCAGCATGATAAAATAGTAAGTAAGTAATGTTTGCGAAAGTTTGGCGTGTTGGAGGCCTCCTTGCTTAACCGCAGCTGAGCAGCACCATCTGCTTGGGAACAGCCAATTTGTTGTTTGTTTTACACTGAGTTTATTAAAGTTACCCAAGGGAGAGTAGGAGGGGCCTTATTTGGAAGCTTTGTTTCCTTGAAAACCTGCATGATTTAGTGGAAAGGATACTACAAAAGTCTAAGACAGACCCAGGTTCTAGTCTCACCCACAGCCTGAACAGTATGATCTTATAAATTGTGGATTCCTCTGAGCTCGGGTGACCTCAAATGCAAAATGGGAATGGTGCCTTTCCTGTCTATGTCTCAGAGCTGTTGTGAGAACCACATCAAATCCTATAATGGCAAACTATAAATGCTCTGCTGAGTAAAAATTAGATTTCCCCTTGTAAACCATCCCACTGGGGTTGCTGCCAGGGTAATTCCTGTGCATGAGAGTGCATACCAAGAGTCAGTCCCTTCAAAGCATTGGTCCAGGCTTCCTTATCTGGAAGCTTCAAAAGCCACTACGCCTCTTACCCATTACAAATGAAAGACTCATGAGTAAAATGCATGTGCCTATTTTAAACCTGACAACTTGTTAAGTTATATACAGTATTCCTAAAATGAACTCATTGGCATCAAGACTTGTCTACAAGCTTTGAAATGAGAATACAGTTATACATAGATTAACAAAGTTTTATTAAAAGGTTACTCGTTCCTTCCTGGGACTATTCACACATGCTTCTCTTTTCTCCTAAGGATTTAGAATGTGTAATTGAAATCATTTACTCTCTTGCTATCAACTCCAGACACAAGTGGAAACTTACTTTGTTCGTTTCGTTTTTGAAACACTATTTTCCAAAAGTGATTCAATTTAACCTGGTAAAATGATCTGTACTTCAATCTTCAATGGCAAAGCCTGGTGTTCCAGGTAAGAGAGAAGGCTTTCCTGTAATTATTGAATATCCCATTTTTTTTAGTATTTAGAAGCATCAAAGGCAATGAGAATACACCATCTTTTCCAAGCATGGTGTTGCTGAATAGTAGTTTTCATCATTTTGATAATCGTATTGTGAAGAAGTTGTTTGCCCCGGTTTCTACTTTTTTTCAGGTCTCAGGGTCTCCATGTGGTTCATCACCATTCTTCTTCCCTTTTTATCTCAATGAAATTTTTCCTTCTTACATGTACTGCACAAGCATTGAGAGGGAAAAAAAAGCGCCTATAAAAAATTATCTTAAATTGCTCACATTTTTTTTTAAAACACAAATATTTTCAATTTGGTGTTTTGCATTTCAGGTGAAGAGTGTCAAAGAGACTGTAGAAAACATCACTTCTGGGGAAAGCTCCTATTTTGGTTCCACAGATTGAAAATCAGATTTTTCCTAAGATTTTGTAGCATATGGAAATTGACATCCCCTAAAATTTGGAGACACCAAAATAGAAAGTAAGGCCAGATTTATTTTCACTTTTAGTAATCTGGCTCTATTACCTTGAATAAACTAGATTTTAGGGATTTTTTTTTTTTCTTATTGCAAAAGTTAAACTCATTAGGGAAAATAAGGGATATTCAGAAATATATAAACAAGAAAATGAATAGGAGTAATTCTACACCCTGATAAAATTATTTTTGATGTTTTCATGTATTACTTTCTGTATTTTTTTCAGTGCTTCTCAAATTCATATATTTTAAAAAATCAGGCCGTGATTAGGCTATACTCTTGCATTTTGCTTTTTTTTTTTTTTTTGCCATTCCATTATGAGTATTGGTAGAATGAATAAATGGAATAAAAGTCATTAAATATTCAATAATACATTAAAAGGCTTTATATTATTCTTTAAGTGGACATGATATAATTAATTTTACTGCTCCATTATCATTAGGTAGGGGCAAATTTTTTACTATTATTAATAACCTATAACTGAATATCTCTACGTGCCAATTGTTTTTATTTCTAATTGTTTCCTTGGAACCATTAAAGACATTTTTGTGATCCTGTTATCAGTTTGGATCTTTTCTTTTTCTATTGCAAAGGTATCAACCTTTATTGAGGCAAGTTTTTACTCCTTAGTTAGAATATTAGAAACATTAGTTTCTTTGAGTTATAAATGTTAATTAGAATATTTTTCAAAATTTTCATAAGTATTCCTTATTCAACAAATATTTATGGAGTCCCAACTGTGGGCCAGGGATGCTGGACAAGATAGATGTCTTTTCTCTCTTCACCAGACACACACCCAAGCTTGCAGGAGGTCTTCTATTTCTTCTTAAACTCAACTCCAATATCACTCAGGCAAGATAAGAAAAAACATGGAGATTTTAGTTGTAATAATACTAAATCTATGAAATAGAGAAGAAATTGACATTCTCACAAAATTTTTTTTTCCTGCATGTGAGACACTAAATGTTTATTTGAGTGTTCTTTTAGGATTTTCAGGGAAGAGCTTTAATATTCATTTGTTCCTACTTTTGTGTGCCTATGTGTGTGTTTTCTTAGGCATGTTTTTTTCTTTGAAAGTTGAGAAACGTCTTTGCCCCCCATTATAATTATCGTAGGTATAGAAGAAAATTATTCATCTTCGTATATTTAGTTTGTATTTGTCCCTTTTCTGGAGCTCTGTGGTTAGTTCCTTTAAGAGACAGACGTAAGTTTTTTCAAGTGCGGTGTTGGCACTACCAGTTGTGTGAAGCTGTGAAAACCACACAAGTCTCCATCTCAGTTTCTCAACTGAGTGTGAGAAGGACAATATACGAGCTTTACGGGCTTCTTAAAATTTAATGAGTTACATACAAAAAACTTAGCACAGGGGCTGGCACATCCTAAGCATTTAATAAATGGTAGATTGTTACTGTCCTTTCCTTTGAGTCTTTAAATTACTTCTTTATTTTAATTTAGCCTAATGTTGTCCACTAAAACTAATGGTTTTTCTTTTATAAAGTAAGATACTATGTTATTCAGAGATTACATTGTATTATTGGGTATTATTATAACTTCATAGCAGATATTAGCTGTGATAATTTCTCTCTTCCATTTAATTTTTTAATTCTAATTCTATATCTAATATTATAATTGCTACCCCTGATTTGTTTTTATTGTGATTGCCTGATATTGAAGAATACGCTTTTCTTTTTAATCTGTTTGTCTTTTTGTGGTAGCTGTGTTTTCTATTAGCAGCAAACATTCAAAATGATTTGCTTCAATCTCAAATCTTGTGTTTGCTCTAAAAATTTCTTCTACACTTTTGGAGGCCTCGGCTCGAGGATTACTTGAGGCCAGGAGGGTGAGACCAGCTGTGAAATATACCAAGACCCCATCTCTACTAAAACGAAGAAAAATCAGGTTGGCATAGTGGTTAGTAACTGTAGTCCCTTTTACTTAGGAGGCTGAGGTGGAAGGATCTCAAGCGCACAAGATCAAGGTTACAGTGAACTATGTTTGGAATTTTGCACTATAGTTTGGGTGACAGAGTGAGACTCTGTCTCTAAAAAAAAAATTATATGTTATATTCATATTTATGCCATAATTGTTATATTTTATATTAGAGCAGTACCACCTTTATCCACAGGGACTATGCTCCAAGACACTCTGTGGATACATGAAAGCTCAGGTAGTACCAAATCTTATACATTTTGGGGGCTGAAAACAGGGATGGCTAATAAGCAGCTAATGTAGACAGCCAGGACATGCTGGCAATGGGATGATTCAATTCCTGGGTGGGGTGCAGCAGGATGGCTTGAGATTTCATCATGCAGCTTGGAATGATATCCAATGTAAAGCTTATGAAGTATGTATTTCTGAAAGTTTCCATTTAATATGTTTAAATTTGGGGCACCAGAACCTATGGAAGGTGAAACCAAAGATAGATGGGAGCTAGTTTATTGCACACATTTGTTTAAAATGTTTTTATACCTCCTGGTTTCTTTTATTCCCCAGCTTCTCCCCCAACCCCACCCCATCGTGCAGCGTCCTACCCAGGAATTGAACCATCCCATTATCCAGCATGTCCTGGCTGTATACATTACCATTGGCTTTATGGATTGATGCTTTTTCCTTCCTTTTTTCTTTCCTTTCTTCTTTCCTTCTCTCCTTCCTTCAGCTTTTCAACCCCAACCCCATTATTTATGAAGTAGTATGCATTCATCTTTAACGCTAATGACTACATTTACATTAAAACAAAACTTCTTAAGCCTAGATTTCTCTAAGTACCAACATGGAGGAAATATTTTATTGTTTAGCCACTATGAAGACAGGGAATCACCTGCCTTTACTAGTCTATTACAAAGCACTTCCCATTTTGTGTTACATAATCTGGAGTGTTAGCTCTAGATACTAAATGTTAAGTATGTTAAATGATGATTTTTTTTAATGTTATTCTTCATTTGTGAGAATCATTTTTAAAATGTTAATTCATCTTCATAAGATTTAAAAATTTTTAGATTCACCATAATTTATACTAATAATTAGCTATGTTCATTTAAAATTTTTTTAGTCTTCTCTGTTAGTTTAAGTACACCTTTGAGGATTTTTTTTTTTTTTTTTTTTTTAAGGAAAGGGTATACAGATGATATACTTTCTGAGCTCTTGCGTATTTGTTTTTTATTGCCTTTGTAGACGTATCATAATTATTTGTGTTTGGAATTCTTGGGTCACAAATTTTTTGCCACAAAAATATATAGACATTAATTCATTGTTACTTAGCATTTACTGAAGCTCAAGAGAAGGGTTAAGACCAGCTCGACTTTTTAACTTTTTTGTAAGTAGCCTTCTACTTCTTTTCAGTGACAAGTAAGATACTGTTAGTTTCTACTTTCCTGTCTCCCTTTTATTAACAATTGTTCTTAGGCTGCCTCTCTGTCCTCTGTCTTCTGAACCCTTGTCTTGGGGCTCACTGCTTTTGTTGCTGGCCTCTTCCTCCCCCAGCCCCTACAAGTGTGCCTTGAATTGGCCTCTGTGTCGCTGACTGAAGGTTTTCAGCACGGCCCATGCATTACTTCTTTTATAATAATAGAATTCTAGGTCCTTTTCAATCTTTTCTAATCCATTCAACTTCTTTATCACCCACACATGCATCTCAACTAATTCCCTTTTCAAACCAGCCTGTTCCTAATAATTTTATTGTTAATTTCTTTTTCTTTTTTTTTTTTATTGTTATAAGAACACTTAATGTGAGGTCTATCTTTTCTTTTCTTTTCCTTTGAGACAGAGTCTCTCTTTGTTGCCCCCAGTAGAGTGCTCTAACGTCACGGCTCACAGCAACCTCAAACTCTTAGGCTTAAGCCATTTCTTGACTCAGCCTCCCAAGTAGCTGGGACTACAAGCACCCACCACAATGCCTGGCTATTTTTTAGAGAGGAGGTCTTGTTCTTCTTGGCCAGGTTGGTCTCATCGTGAGCTCAGGCAAGCCACTAGCCTTGACCTCCCAGAGTGCTAGGATTACAGGTGTGAGCCACCACACTGGGCCCTATTAAATTTCTTGTTTGTGAATACAAATTTTCTTAAATTTTATTGGAATGCTGACATGCCCTCCTCCCTTACCACTTAGTTAACAAAGTGTTTTTCATGCTTTTCCTCTGCTTTTTGTGTGATGTTGTCCTCTGCTTTTATCTTGGAGAATCTCCTGATCAAGTATTGCTTGGTTGGTTTGCTTATCCAAGAATGAGGTGTGCTCTGTCAAGGCCAGGTTCTATGAATACACCGAGCTGGTCAGTACATTCTTCTTGGAATACCTGACTGTTTTCCTTGTTACTACAATCCTCCACTCTAATCTCAGTCTGCTGGCCAAATCTCCAGTGCCAAGTAGTCATCCATCTAGTGGCGTTCTTTTGAACTGGAATGGAATTTTCTATTCTATTTTGGTCATTTTGGTCACTTCATCTCACTTTGAACAATTTTAAGCATCATTTGGTTTTTGTCATTCCAGAAGTAATGTGAAGAATCTGTGATCTCCAAACAGCATCTCTTCCAGGACTCCTCTTGATTCAGACACTTCTATCTCAGATTCAGTGTTACTGCCCGCTCCCCCCATATGCATGGAGCCTTGCTAAAATTAGAGCGTAGACAGAACGCACACCAGGAGGGACTGACAGGAGGTTGAGAATGGGCTAAGACAGTGAGGACGATGCACTCTGGTTGTTTCATGAAGCATCTTCTCCTCTGTTCCTGGTCTGTGGGTCACCATGCTCCTAGGAGGGGGCAGGGTAGGAGTCTGTGGGTCACCATGCTTCTAGGAGGGGGCAGGGTAGGAAGAGTGGAAACTGTCAACTTTCTCTTTTACCCTAACTTGCCTGTCTTGTCTCTGGGCTCCATCCATTCTTTGGTTATATGAAATTTCTCCTGGAGTATGTTAAATTATCTTTTAATATTACTAGTTTCTCCACTGTTAGTGCAGCTTATCTTTTTCCTCCCTGTGTTTCAAGGGTGTGAAGAGAAGGGTGAATTAGATGTTCCTAAAATAACACAGATACAGGATATAACTCATAAAGAGAAGAACTCCACAGGTAGAAGAGAAAACAGGGAGCAGTGAGTATGTCCTCAATAGAAAGCAATTGACAGAGGATCAACCCTAGGGCTCCTCTGAGTTCCGAGGGTGGGCGCCTCCCCAGCACACATGTGAAAATATTGGATACAACTATTGTGTTCATGCAGAGAATCTATAGGGCTCATCAAGTATAATAAATAAAAGGAGTGTACAAGGAGACGTGTCAGGGAGTATTAAGATGCTGAGGATCTGGGAGTTTTGGTCAATTGATGATATCTAGAAGATCTTTGCAATTCCATTTATTAACCTGCTTATTCCCTAAATCAAATAATCTGTTTATTGAAGTCTCAGCTGTGTGTGGGGAATAACACTTCAGGAAAACTGTCTTTAGATTCTCAAGTTTTGAGCAGCCCAGGGGAGCCAATTTTGAAGATATCTCTCCTTCCCTCAAGCAGCTTTTGAATTCACTTTCTTGCCCCTTTTTCAGAATAGAGCAGCTGCTTCTGCAACTGTAGGAGACTTTCCTTCTTAAGAGTGAGGACTGCTGCTGTCATTTTATGCAACTGAATCTGTTTCTTGTTAGTTTCTGAAATAATTAAATATTGCCTGCTGTTGTATATCTTCAATCTAGGGCTCCTTTTCAAAGCATGGTTGGGGCTTCTTTTCTGAGATCCTTGCTTACTATTCCTTAGACTCTATGCTTGGTAGAAATCTAAAGCACTTTGGTATCTTCCAAGCTTGAGAAGGGTGCTCTGAAGTGATAGGAAACATGGAACCAATTTCAGAACCAGGAGGAGGATCTGGATAGTGCTGTGTAGGTAAGATTTGGGATCCAGTACCAAAGAGTCCAGGGTTACTTCACAATTTCCTTTCCCTGCTCTACACAGGTAGCTCCCTGGACCTCAGGGGTTGAAGACCAGGGTGTTGATTGTCACTTAGTTGAAGGACACTAAGGGGTAGAAGCATCAGGACTTGCCCAGAGAACAGGAGAGATGGCTCAAGAGACTCACAAAAGAAATCTGGTCAAGACAGGCAGTGTCTGACTATGACCCACTGAAGCCCATGGAAAATACAACTTACGGAGGAGTCATTTTGCAAGTTCTGTAGTTGGCAGAAACACTTTGCTTTGAAGTCAATAACGTTATGATTAAAATAAGTTTTTTCTTCAATAAGAGTGCTAGTCAAACACTTTATGGTTCCAAATACCCTCCCATTTATTCTGAATTAGCTTGTTCACACTTTAATGGATAAAAATTTCCATTTTAGGTTTTTTATATATGATTATGCATTGCATTTAAAGCCTCTTTTTGGGAAAGGTTTTACAATGTGATTTTATTTGTTTGCTAGTAAAATTTATTACCGTAATACTTTTACCATCCTCATTTAATCTTCAGACTTCTCTTTAAGAAAAGTCAATTCACCATTATGTTAGCCACTCGGATTGAGGTGAGGGGGGATTGGGTTTCACAGTATATACGTTCTTATTGGCTTTGTCTTGAGTATTTTATTCTAAGGACAGTGAAGTCAGTTTTTGGAGAAATAAATCATTTAACCATGTTAAAATTTGAAAGGCTTATAAATGGTTTGTTTTCAGCCATTATCGTGAAAAATGGAAACAGGGAGGGAAATACCCCACACTATCATTGAAATGTGTTGACTCCTCAAAATGGTATTGAGGAAAAGCTCCTTTTATTTCTCTTTAAATCAGTAAGATTGGGTGAAAAACTTATATCTGGTTTAGTTCCTCTTGAGCTGTTCTCTCATAATCATTTAAAATAGGAATATACATTTGTGAAACAATAAGTGTTATTTCTAGGGAGTATACTAAGAAATAAATCGCTCTTGCATATGTATAAGAAGCCTAAAAGAAATACTTCTTGTGTATGTCTTTTGTATATAAATTTGTATGGATTTATTTATTTAAATTAAAGTTAAACATATTTCTGTGGATTTCAGAAATAAGACATAGAGTTCATTTCCGTGTTTTTTTTTTATAGCTCCTCATATTAAGACCCATTTATTTGTTGGTATTTTTGCCCATGGATGTGTTTTCATTCACATATGTATGTGATCTTATTTGTTTTAATGCTCAGAGCAAGACCATTTAAACCCTGTAATATCATTGAACTTTGTGTGGGTTAAATGTTTCCCCTTGGACTTAAGGGCTTCCTAGGAAACCCTACCATGCAGTGAGATAAAGACAATGTAACAGAAATAGGTCCATTTGCATTGGCTTTGGTCATTGATTTTGCAAGATAGCTTGAATTAATTTAAATTTTCAATTCTTTAGAAGTTTTTCCCTGAAATGTTTGCTCAATCTGGTTATATCATAGACTTGGCCTTGAAGAGAGAAGGAATAGTAATTTAATTAATGCTCAATCTCTGGGCAAAGTATCGTTTTACATACCATGTAATGAAGCCCCTTTTTATATTTTTAGTAGATGCTGGATTTTTATTTTCATCTTGTTAATATGTAGCAGGTATTTTAAATTCAAGTTTGTATGAATTGTGCTTAAAGCTATAGTTAACATGAAAGGTACCATAAAAAATAAAATTGAATTTTATGTACTCACCACACATTCATATATATATATATATACATACACAAATCATCAGTCCAAATTCATATTCCTCTGAAAATATTTGTAAATGTTACTCCAAATACACATTTGGTAGATTCATTATTGAATCTTTATATAAAATCCGTCTTCTATAAAGCTGTTCAGAATCTTTAGAATTCTTCAGCATGTCTTAATAATTGTGTTTGAGTAATGTTTTACATTTATAGGAGTTTTAAAAAGGCAGGTGCAATGTGACATATCAGAAGAAGAAAATTAAACTCTTATAAAGCACAGCTGGAATGCTAAAAATGTGTATTTGTAATTTAAATATGTGACACCATCACACTGTAAAATCAGTTCATAATTAGAAAACATCTGTTTTTTCCAATATGATGCCTAATAGTATATTTAAATAATTTAGAATGCAATAAGAAAAAAGTCAAGGAACAATAAGTGATTCATGGGCATTTCTTGCCTTTTGTTTAATGCTCTATAGGAGATCTTGGAGTAACCTATCATTTTGAAGCTACTTTTTGGATAGAGCATAATCTTCGATGATGAAATGCATGTGCCAAACATATGTGCTGGTGTGACCTTATTGTGTCAGCTAAAAATAAATAAATAAAGCCAGGTTGTGTGGGTTGTGGTGTTAAGAAGGATTTACACACTGTTAATTCTCACTCATCCCATTCCTCTTTTTTTTTTTGCTTAAATCAAAAGACATTGAAGCAAATACAAGTTGATTATTTTCACAGGAAATTTATGTGAATGTATTGCAAATACAGGGGAGCTGTTGAGTTGTGTGAGTTCTGAAAATACACTTGAACTGGGTAAAATACTGAATTAAAACTTATCAGCATCATTCCTAGTTTAGCTAATAAAGTTTGAACAAAACCACAATTTCTCAAATGAAGTTAACATGGTAGATTAGCCACACATCTGTCATCAGTGTTCGCATAGGAAGGTATTTATATATGTGTGATGAAAACTCAAGTGAATATTTTTACTCTAACTGAAGTATGCATGTTGAATAGCCTCTTGGTTTATTGGCAGTAAATCGTGGAACTTTAAAAAAAAAAAAACCACAGTCCAATTATTTGTTTCAGATATGGACAAACCAAATGTGGTTTGGAAGGTTCTGTTTTTGCTATTTCCGGCCTGTGTCTGGAAAGGTTTGCAAATCCGAAAATAATAAAAAAAGAAAGAAAGAAAAGAAAAACAAAATAAAGCATATATGCCAGCTAAGAAACTGAATGAAAGCAGTCAAAAATAACAGGTCAGGAGCACTATTTAAGCTTTCTCACCAAGCTATGGTAAGTAAATTAAATGCAGCCAGGCCTGCCTGACAATGAACTTCCCTGAGAGAGAAGGGGGTATTGTCATGTACCCACTCACCTTTCTATTTTAATGCATTTTTATCACTTTAATTCCTGGGTTGGGGGTGGGAGTGAAAACTCCCTTTTTTGCTGGGTTAGAGTACACAAAGTTAATCTGCTACCATTTATATTCATCTACTTTGAATCGCCTTTTATCCACCTTTGCTGCTACAGCCCACCACTCGCCATTCATCAGTTTATGCATTGTGTGCCAGGGCAAATAATGACAGAATATCTAGCTAAAGAAGGGGTACTTAATCAGCAATCAAGATTCAATTTGTTTTAATTTTAGCAGGTGTTTGTGAGGTACATTGATGGGAGAGATAATATGTGCTGCTTTCATTAGCTCTCTTGTTTTTGTGCTTGAACATTTAAGAGCCAGATGTTCGGAGGTGAGCTGATCAGAATATTAAGTCTCCAGAGGTTGGTTTCCATAGTGTTTTACATTCCTTTCTTTATCTCCCTCGATTCACCCTGAGCTCTGAGGTGCAAGCGCAGGCAATGACAGACTCCATCTCAATGTCCTGTTCAACGAAGGCTTTAAATTAGTGGCTAATTCTTGGTATAAAACACTTTGGTTTAATAATCTGTCATTAATTTCTGTACTTTGGGGTGGCCTCGTTTCACACTCAGAACTCTTTCCACTGATAATCTATTTTAGAAATTATTTGTGTGGCAGCTGGTATTTCATCAGGATATTTTCCTGAAGTAAAAACACGAGAATCACATAAGCTACAAAGGTAATGACCCCATCATCTTGTTAAATCAATATCCAAACTTGATCACTGCTCTGTCATCAACTAGTCAAAACATGACAGTGATGACAGCCTCATGGCATGAACAATAAGAGCAGGGGCATTCAAAATTGGTAGCTTTGCTGAGTTTGAAAGTTATTACCTCTCGGAAGGAATTCTGAATATTCATACATGAAATTATTTTATAATGTAATATAGGATTACTGTGTTACAGTTTGCAATAAACTATTAATAGGACTCAGAGAAGATCTAATCAGTTGTTAGGCTTTGTTTTACAATTTTAACTCAATTGTAACTGAATTTTCTTTTTATTTAATACCTTTTCTAGTTACATTTTGATTAGCTTCATATCTTCTTTTCTCTCTCTCTCTGTCTCTCTCTCTTTTTTGGTTCTCTCAGATATTAGGAACATGATTTTTTTTTTTTTCTGCTGAAAAACAAACCTACCAATAAAGAGTTAATTAAATTGGCATTGGCAAGCTGTTTTCTCCCACTATTAATTGTTCTCTGCTTACTTTGATGTTCAAGGATTGGACTGTTTTATAAGCATATTTTCTTAATTGTGTCACCTTGTACTATAAGTATGTCAGAGGGGAAACATTTGCAAGTGATTAGATATGGACCTATGTGTTGCCAAATGTATGAGGTACATACCCTTATAGGATATAATTGTGATCTTTTAATATGCGGCCATTGACCCAGGCTTGTTATTATCTATTATAGTTTATAATAATGTATCTCTTTATGATTAAATGATGATGCCCGGCAGAACACTATGATTAGCATTTCAGTTATTTATAGATTATGTCAGAGCTGTAATAAACATAAAATGCTGTTAATGTGTGGCTAATGAAATCTGGACATGAACAAGTTTATGAATTGATATAATTCATTTGAGTGTTCTAACTGAGCTGCTGGTTCTCGTCATAATTCAAAAGCTTAGCAGGGTTCACCGATTAGGTGGTAGACTAATTTGCTACGAAAAGTCAATGGGCTTTCATCGTCTTGGGCCATCATGCCCAGCATGGCTGATTGCATAAGGACTATACAAAGTAATTCTCATAAATATATTTATTAAGCTTAATATGTTTTGTGAGGAAAGGATAGAATCTACTATTGCACAACATATGGAGAGCAAAAATCACAGTGTTTAATTAGATAGCCAAAAAGATACATACAGGAAAATCAGGAAAGTTAGAGAATGATGTGATTATTAAGAGCAGGAAAAACTGGGGTGATTCAGGAGCAAATGCTAATGAAGTCTACAAAGCGAGGGTATCTTGTTTTTTTTCCCTTGGGATATTCGTCAAGTGCATGTTGAATTTTGTTTGAGTAGCAATGACTGGAAGCTGCAAGGTGCCCACCTCAGGCTGTTAGTGCCAGCTTTGCATCTGTATCTAAGTTCTAGTCGCCAAGGGAAGAGAGCAGTTTGTGCTTGGCTCGAATGATACTGATATATGTATTGTAAGTGTCTGTTTTTATACCAAACATGAAACTATGCTTACCATGCTTTCTTTTCAGAGAATGGAATCTAAGGATATCTTTTCATTTCTTAGAGATCAATCTTTATGGCTAGACAGCGACCACTCAGCCTTGCTTATGGCAAACAAGTTCTGCACCCTGAGGCGGCCGTAGTCGACTCCTTGACATGCCACACTTGCACAGGACATTGCTAAATGGCCACATCTGATGCCTGTGAAAAATAAGGAAGTTTCAAATGTCATACTGTAAAAAAGAAGTGATGCATTGATTTTCCAGCTTCCATTTGAATCTGAAATATCTGTTTTCTTCACTTTTTCTAATTGATGCACTCTTTCCATAATACCAAACCTTTCTTTTTATTAAAACATCAAAGTTCTGTAGGAAGTTGAACTAGGACAAAGGAGAAGATGATGAGCCAAGGCAGATTTGGGGTCCGAGTTGTTGTTGTTATTGTTATTATTAAAACCAACACTACCTGCACTAGCAGCTTTCCAACAGTAACGATCAAGGCTTTCTGGCCACGGAGAAAGTTGCCTCTGATGTCGTGAGCTATCCTGATTATGAGAGTGATAGGGGTCTAGACTGGAGTAGCATTTCCCAAAGCATGTTCCATGGGTATATCAGTACCTTGAGATGCTCTATTCTAAAAATAATGTATTCAAATTAGTATGGAAAACATTATATGAGTATTAAATACAGTAGTTACTTGTCCTGCAGCTATGGCATAAGGTTAAGTTATTTATCATTATTATTATTATTGTAGAGGAAATAGAGAAAAAACCTAGGAACATAATATCTTTCACTCCTTGTTGAACAGGTTTTTTTTCCATAGTTAACATTCTGTTCCGAAAGTATACATTTCTCCAAAATCTGCTGGGGCAGGATACACAGGGCCTCGAAGAGCTCTGTGAGTTGAGAGTGAAGGGCTCCGTGAGTGTGGGCAGGTGGGAGAGAACAGGAGGAGGCCTGGGACCGGAGCTGGTCATGAGGGCCATCTGAGGGCTGCGGAGGACGGGGTGGGCCACAAGGCCACACTCTGCAACCTGCCCCTCTTGTCATGTTTCTCCCTGGGAGGCTTTCTGCTTAAAATCTACTTGCTCTTCTTCTTTGCTCCCAGCTTTTTTACTTCTCTTCTAATGTAAAGAAATTTCTTGTTTTCCTTTCACTCATGAAACAAGTATCACTGAAGATTTCCCAGGCTCTTCCCAGAAGCCCCTGTTGCATTCCTGTGCTATAATGTGTGTGCACCATGTGGTGCATATGGTGTGTGAATATGTTTATCTGTCCATAAATATTTCTTGAGCTTATGATGAGTATGGTCTGTGTCCTATTTCCCTTTATATGTGCTCTAGTGTCTAGAAAAAAAAAATGCCTAGTTAATGTAACTCTCCTGATGAGTGGGCCTCGAAAGAAAACAAGCCTGCTGGGAGGACATTCAGCCAAGATGTTATCCATGGAACTGTGGCTTCTAATCTTTGGGACTCGCAGCCTAGAACGACTTGGAGCTTTAAAAAATACAAGGCTAGACCCACTCTCAGAGAATCAATTCATTTCCACTGGGAAGGCCTATAAACTTGAATTTGGAAAAGAAAACAAAAAGAAAGAACATGGAACAAATACTTTCTCAGGGAATTGAGTACCTGGGTTTAGGTCAGGAGGCCTCAAACATTAATATTAAAGCCCAGTATCTCACCAAGGAAGTGTAGTCCTGAGGAGGACATGGGAATGTGAAGGTAACTGGGGATCACCCAACATGGGGGTTTTGCCTCTATTAACCTGTGGCTGGAAGATATTTTTACTAATCCCTTAAAAAGAAGGTGATCACTAAATAAATATACCTGAAAAGGATATACATAACATATATATGCATGTATATGAAATGGAGTGAATGCTTGTGTCATTATGAAATTCATATTATAAAATCGTAATCCTAATGTGATGGTAATTTTCACCAGGCCTTTGGGAGTTAGTCAGTCATGAGAGCAGAACCCTCATGTGATGGGATTAGTTCCCTTATAAGAAGAGGTCAGAGAGCTAGCTAGTTCTGTTTCTATTATGTGAAGACACAGTGAGAAGATGACTGTCTGTAAACCCAGAAGAGTGTCCTCATTAAGAACCTGTTACCCTGATCTTGGACTTCCAAACTCCAGAACTGTGAGAAATTAATGTTATTTAAGCCATCCCATTTATGATGTTTTGTTCTAACAGCCCAACTTGACTGAGCCTGTTATGTGTGTGTGCATATGTGAATGTAAAATGTTTATATACAAACATATCATTGCTTTTACTTGTTAGAACTATAAAAGGTTTACTCGTACTATTTTTCTGTGCCACACCAGTAGAACCCAAGTTGGGAAATTCCCTGTTGCCTTACCACAGACTTCTACAGGACCTCGAAGGTAGTAATAGAGGTTCATGAGCCATTTACAATATTTCCAAAAGCTTAATTGAAGTTGTAGGTTTACCTATGATAAGACTGCCTATGATGACTTCAATGGCAAGTCTTTTGCTTTGGTTTTAATGGAATTGACTTCATGTGGTAATGCTGATTTTCACATGATGTTCTACGCTGAAGACAGAAATACCTGTGTGTGTGTGTGTGTGTGTGTGTATATATATATATATATATATATATATATGAGTACATCTATATCTATCTTCTATATCTATCTATACGGTAAATGTCTTCCTACCTGACTCAGTTGGGACTGAGAGTGGTTCAAATTATTGGAATAGTTAACAAATTGAAGATTCATAAAAGTAATATATTTGGAAGCATTTTACTCTAACTTAAAACTTTAAGTATGGGCTCAGTGATTGAGATTCTATATAGCCTTTTTGTGTAAGGTATGCCAATGATCTAGCTTTTATGATCATCAATTTCAGTTTCTTTAAAATGGAATGAAACCTTATAGACATTTTAAAGAAATCTGAAAGCACAATACTTGAGTTTTTTTTTTTTTTTTTTAAACACTACTTCTTAGTCAGTGGTGGATTTTCCCAAAACTAAAACTATAACCTTTGTGTGACTTAGTGGGGTCAGGGGGTTAGCTCAACTTTTCATATTTTTTCCAAAGTGTTGAGTGTAGCTTCATAGACTCAATAACTCTTTCTATTTGCCCTTATGTTTCATTGGTCTGGGGGCCTTTAAAGGCACTTTTATTCATATGCACATGTACTAGGAACATATTTGAGTTATAAAATATTTAAAATTAATCATGATTTAATATATGCAGCTTGTTTGTTTATAGAGCCTTTGAAAAAATAGAAGTCAATAATATCTTACCAAAAAAGTAAAAATTAATTTTTAATGAATTCCTTGATTCCTGAGCCCATTTAAAGAAAAATATTCTTAGGTTTTTTGATTAGAAGTGGTTGACCACCAGGTTATCATACAGGGGTCTGGCTTGGGACAAAATGCTTCAGCATTCAAAATTCTGCTTGGTGACACTCTTCATGCAGTTAATGTTATAGGAAAAGGCTTCTCTGATTGAGGTAGACAGGAACCAAGGCCTTACAAATTGTCTTAATATATCCTCTCTTATAGTAGAATTTTGCATTTGTAGAATACAATACTTTTAATTGTTCGTCAGGTTCTTCATGAAATCCTGGAAATCCCCCCCCCCCCCTTAACACCTCTTAGGAAGTGACTGAGGGGCTTTACTAAAGGGCTTTATGGAAGGCCTTTTCTGTATTCCAGGATCGACTCATAGAAATATTTCAATCCTGTACATTCCATTTGAGGAACACCCATTTGTCATAGGAAGGGCAAAGAAAGGCTGAACACCTTGGTGTCAGTGGAGCCATGAGACCCCCCATGAACTAGAACCCATTCTAGTTCAGAAATCTTAAACCACAAACTCCGATGGTTGTGCTATGATGTAACACATATGAGAATGTTACCAGTTGTCTATGTGTCCTGTGCATTTCCCAGCCCCTGTCCTTGTAGGTGTGTTTACACGACTGATCCTCACTGACAGAGCATGAGTAGAAGTGGTTATGGCACTTTCCATCCAAAGTAGTCGAAAGGGAAAAGTGGGTGGGACTTCTCCATCACTGCTGTTTGTCTTTCTCTCTGACTCTTGCCTCTTCTCTTTCCTGTCTCCCTGCCTCTCTCTCTTCGTTTGTGTGTAATAAGGGGAAGACCTTAGATGGAGGATTGCAAGATGGAAGTAGCCCAAGTTTCTGAGTCAACCAGTAGAGAATTATCCACAGCACATAGGATGTGTGTGTGCATGTGTGTGCATGTATACATGTATGTTTATATGTGGAGGAATGTTACACTCCTGAAATTTCAGGGTTTATTGTTACCACAGCATATACTAGCCTGTCCTGAAGGATACAGTGGTTTACTTTGGCATAATTCATTAAAAGAACCAAAATCAGGTTAATATGCTCTTCCCTGTAATACATTTCTATAGTACAGTAACACTAAGAATCCTAATGAATCAGATCCAACAAGTGAATAGCTATCTATTTGTGCGTCTGCAACAACTTGCTGTGTATTATCGAAGAAGAAATTTAAAATGGAACACTTATGCACAAACCAGCAGTGGTTGTCTTAGCATCCTCCTCTTCTTTCTCCTCAACTCATTGCCATTAATTAGGTGCTTACTAGCTTCTACGTATTGTCTATGACATTGGTCCCCAATCTTTTTGGCCCCAGGACTGATTTAATGGAAGATAATTTTTCCGTGGCTCAGGGTGGAGGGAGTGGTTTTGATGTGAGTCTGCGAGCAATTGATTCATTATGGTCTCTGTGCAGTCACATCTCTCTGCTTATGATGATCTGTATTCGCAGCCACTCCCCAGTGCCAGCATCACTCCTTCAGCTCCACCTTGGATCGTAAGGCATTTGATTTTCATAAGGAGAATGCAACCTAGATCCCTTGCATGTGCAGCTTACAGTAGGGTTTGCACTTCTGTGAGACTCTAATGCCGCTGTGACTCTGACAGGAGGCAGAGCTCAGGTGGTGATGTGAGTGATAGGAAGTGGCTGTAAACAGAGACAAAGCTTTGCTCACTTGCCTGCCACTCACCGCCTGCTGTTCAGCACAGTTCCTAACAGGCCAGGGGCTAGGACCAGTCTGTTGTCTGGAGGGTTGGGGACCACAGGTCTAAAAGATTTACTTGGATGATCTAAATTCACCTTCACAATAACTGTGTGAAGTTGGTAGTATTTTTTTCCTCATTCTACAGATCAGAAGCCCCAAAGGTTAATTCACCCAAGGTCACATAGCTGGTAAGTGGAGAGGAAACACAGGGAGGCTACTGTCAGAGCCTGGGTGTTTAACCCTGTATTTATATAAGCCAGAGTTTCTCAAATGATGTTCATGGTCATAGATTTAGGGACTCATCAGCATAGTGACGGGTGTGTAGCCAGCACTCCAAAATATATTGGCATAGGACTTCCAAAAGCCAACTGTTCTCAGTCTCTGAGTTGGTAAGGTTTAGGGCTATGAATATAGTGCTGTCTCCTCCCAGATAAGGAAACGTCTCTTTGCAACTTACCTTCCTTTGACCTGTTTTTTCTTGCTCAGGAATTTTGGTAGTCCCTTGAACTCAGAGACTCCAAATGTTCAGAGCTGTTTTTGGAGTGAATAGTTATGTGCAGACTGGATTTGAAGAGCCTAACATCACAGAAAAAATGTTCACCCTATGCTGTGTGAATTATCTTAAAATACTCCGTACTCATCTCTAGAATACAAGTATGTTCCTTTGCTTTGTTTGCAGGTTCCACTGATCTAACCCTATTTTGTACCTTCTTTGGATCACAGGTACTTTATAAAACAAAGTTGTTAGTATAAATGATGTCTAGGATACTTTGCTTTGACAGCCGGGCAGATCATCTAACTGTATCTCCTCCTACAGTTCCTTTCCCCATGTTGTTAACAGTGTTCTAGGGTTAGATAGACTTGGATTTCTATCCAATCTATACCACTGATTAGAAACTTGTCCCTGGGAAACTTGTTACTAAATTCCTCCCAGCCCCATTGCTCTCAACTATAAAATAAGAATAATCACATTGACTTAGTACAGCTTGGCCCATAATAGATTCTCAATAAATGTCAACTTCCTTCACCGTTTAGTTTCTATCCATCTGTACACATATGCGGTATTTGAAATCCTGGCTTCAGTTCCATCTCCTCCTTGAAGCCTTCTCTGATGGGTTATACCCATGTTCTATATTTCTTCTCAAATTACTTTTACATTTATTTTCTTATGCTCTACAAATTACCCTTCATTATAGTTGACATATGAGCTGACACCCGTAATCAAATCTTGCTTATCATCCTTCTGTTGGTTCTGATTAGCCAACTGGTATGCACATTGAGGGTAAGAAGGCCCTTTCTCCTGCGTTTCCCATAGAGCTGAGCACATAACAGGCAGCCAGTATGTAGTTCTTTTAATTGATTGTCAACTTGTTTGTCTACATTATAAATCAGCACAGGAGGAGGGGGACAAATCAATTTAACTATTGCTTGATTATTTTCTATTAAGTGATGCATATGGAGACATAGGGAACCTCCAAATGAGGAAAATGTTATGATGCAGGAAAAAAATATGAAGGCAAAGTAATTACTCTCATGCACCTTGAGAAATAGAAACACAGGACATTGAACATATTGACAAATATACACCTAGTTTGGAAACTTAGAGCAGAGGACTGACATAGTTTCCATTACAGTGAGCGCTGTCTACTGCACTGTATTCATCTCTAGTCTGGCTGCTTCATCATCTCAAACACTTGAAAAACTGCTCCAGAGTAATACAGAAGTGGAGCATTCACCTTCATCCTGGCAAGCATTAGCAGGGTGTTCTTTCTGTCCCATGTGGAATCCAGCTATTGATGTTTATACTGATGGCCCCTAACAATATGGGCATCCCTTGCCACATAACGTATTGTTTGAAAAGTAAATTTCATAATGCAAATACATTTTTGTATAAATTTTGATGTGCATGAATTGCAGTTTTTAAAAAGCAAAGAGATGTGTAGAGAGGAAAAGTGAAGAGTAACTCTTAGAAAATCATCTGTGATCCTTCCAGTGCCTGTGCAGGGCTGGTTAGCATTCTTTCCTCTGCACGCCTCTCTGCCCCAACACGTGACTCTGTGAGCGTTTGCTCCTTTATCTCCCCCATCAGCCTCTGTTCAGTTACCTTTCAGTATCACTCACACTACACACATTCTTCTACCAAGGAACATAAATCTTTCTCCTGTCTCAGCAAAAAAGTGCTTGGTGTAATCATGCACCACCAGCTCTAGCCAATATTTTCCTGATCCTTTCTTTCCTTTTCTTTAACAATTTTCAACTTCTAGGGATTAAATTAGTTTTTGCCATATTGTTCCCACGAATAAATTTTGCCTCCTCTTTGAAGATAAACTATGTTCTTTATTGAGTTAAAGACAAAAAAGGATTTGAAAAGATTTGTAATTAAACTTATTACTCGCTTCAATAAAATAATCTATCGTGAATCACACTTTAACAAATTTGACATCTGTAATAAAACTTCGCTTCCCCCCCCCCCCCTTTTATGTCAGCCCAGATCTTTTAATATTCTTAGTGAGGGAACCAAAATAATCATAGACTCTTTGTCAGTATAATTAGCATAAATGCCCTGAATAATTTTGAAAACATCTACACTTTTAAACTTCACTGTGGCCTACTTTGTTTTAGCGTTTTGATCTTGCTTCTTGGAGTTGAGGGGGAGGGATCAGCCAGTAGCTTCCTCTTTTCTTGATCCTAATGTGAAATTCAGTTTCTGCATATCTATAATACATATCTGACTCAACCCCTTCGAAACCTTGCCCACATTTTTTATCTCCTTCCCCATTCATTTGCTTCCCTACTCTGTAAAGTTAAAAAGAATTATGAGCGTCAGCCAGGAGAATGCAGGGCTACGGAAGTGTGTGATTTGAAGATGAGGATGATAAGCACAGAGAATTACAACTACCCTCTTTAACTAGGAAGCCATGTGTTTTCTTCACCACCCACAAAATCCCACTGGTAACTTAGAGGCATAGTTAGTTTATTTGGGTCTGTGTCTCACTGCTCCATTGTAAGAAAGCAAGCATGTTCAGTATACAATTTAATTTTTTTTTAATATTTGGCTGATGTACACTGGTAAGAAATTAACTCCATTCAGAAATATTATAACATTTCTGTAATCCCACTATCTAAGACAAAAGAGGTCTAAGTCAGAGTCTGGATAACAAGGGTTGTTAGGAGATGCATTACCTAAAACAGGTGAAGATAAACTTCTCCAATAACCTTCAAGATTCTTGGCAGCCTTTGTACAAATAAATATAAGTGCTACTTTGCATAATAGGTAGTTATTATGTATTGGAATGCAATATCCAAAATAAAAGAAAAATAGCTTCAGAATGGATTTAATTATGTTCACTAATTTGAAGTCAATGCCATTGAGGACTACTATACCATCCTATAAAAATACCTCCCACCCCAGTTTTATTGTGAGAAAGAGGATATGGAACTCAGTTGACAGTGGTTAAGTTTTATACTTTATTTATCCTATTTTGAGTTAGTTATTAAAAGACTTGCTAATAGTTCTTGCCCCATTTATTCTGTCTTTATGAAAATTTTTAGAGTAAAAATAGGTATTTAATTCTTCATCGGAATCTTTGAATTCATAAACAAAACATTTTAATGATTGAATTAAAGTCAAGTATAGCTATAAGAATGTTAATGTCTATAAAGAAAGTCAGCCCAGATGCAATTTAGAGTTTGAGTTCTTAAAGCATGGATGATACTCAGATTTTCTTTTCTTCTCGTTTTGAAGTGTACTAAAAATGGTCCCTATGCACCAAGCAAATTCTAAGATGCTTAGGGATACAGAAATTTGATAGAAGATATGATTTCTCCCTGTAAGACTTTCCAGTTTGTTTAGAGAGAAGGCTTGGAGCATACATGAGTTATAATCTTACTATGCATCAAAATAAAATTAGGAGGAAGAAGAATGATTTGGAATAAAGCAGTCTAAAAAGATATTTTATTTACTCATTATTTATTTATTTATTTTTTGAGACCGAGTCTCACTTAGTTACCCTGGATAGAGTACCATGGTGTCATAGCTCAGAGTAACCTCAAACTCTTGGGCTTAACTGATCCTCTTGCCTCATCCTCCCAAGTAGCTGGGACCACAGGCGCCTGCCATGACACCTGGGTAGTTTTTCTGTTTTTCGTAGAAATGGGGTTTCACTTTGCCCAGGCTGGTCTCAAACTCCTGAGCTCAAAGGATCCTCCTGCCTTGGCCTCCAAGAGTGCTAGGATTATAGCATGAGCCACTGTGGCTGGCCTTAAAAAGATTTAAGAAGAGAAAGATTTAAGAAAAGAGTTAGAAGAGAAAAAATGTGAGCTATGTCTAGAAGGAAGATCAGGGAGGAAACATTGCAAGGCAGGGTTGCAGAGAGCAGAGTGACTCAGGGCTGTAGTCATCAGAAGTAAAACCTGTAGGCATGGATTATCCTGAATGTGGGAATGTGAAAACAACCTGGAATAAATGTCGGAAGAGGTCAATGTGAAATATTTGTTTCTGACAGTATTCTTCTTCATTCATAAAATTAAAATAATTATAACTGCTTTGCCTCTGTTATAGAGGAATCAATGACTAAAAAAATAATAATGCTTGTGGAAGAGCCTTGTGTGTTACGAATCTCAGGTTTGTTGTGTTCATCCTTGTGATGCACGTGATGGACGTGGGAACAGGTTGGAGAGAAGCAGCAGAGAGGGCCCAAGAAAGCATATGAAAGAGATTACTCCAGGACATGGAACCAGGCACAGGAAAAATGAGAAAATTCAGTTAAATTTTAAAAATGCTTCCTCATATTGTAATATGTGGTAGTGGTGAAGAAGACAGAGGTGGGTCCTGCCCTGCCTGAGCTTATGGTCTTCCTTCCACACCCCTGTCCTGTGCCAAACCTACAAAGCTCAACCATAACCATGGTATTCCCCCTCTCCAAAATATTAAATTATGGCCAGTTAAAGATATAAACACATTGGAAAGAATGCCTAAATATTAAGTAACATCAAAGTGCCAGGTTCCTGAGAGATATTCCGAAGCTTTTGGCTGAGGCAGTAACACAATAAAAATGGTATTTGAGGAATATTAGTTGGTTGGGAGTGTGAAGAGCATGTTATTCAGAGAACAGCAAAGGAATTTACTGCTTCCTGAACATCTGAGGGCTTCTGGATACATTTCAGATCCTTTTCAACTAGAAGCACCATGTTAGTAATTCTGGCTAAAGGGCTGTGACCAAATGTGTTTCATTTATGGACAGTACTTTTAGGAGTCCATGTGTGACCCCCTGAGCTCTTTTCCTCCATTGTGTTCTCTGGGAGAGGTGGCAGAGACCCCACGATGGAAACAACTGAGTCTCTGAATTATCTAACACAGAATTGCTTTGGAGAGATGCTTGGAACCACAGCAGACTTCATGTGAACATGAAATAAACTCTTTAGTTTTAAACGGAGTCCTGTTCTGACTCTTGCAGGGAGACAGGCGGGTGACAGTAAGATCTGTTAAATGGCAGGAGTATTATGCTAGGGATGAGATGATAGCGCCTTAGAGCTGGGAAATTCCCCCAACACTCTGCTTGTAGTTCCTACTCTTTATGTAACATCCAGCTCAGCCTCTTACCCATTGAAAGAAGGCTGCAGGTTGAAAACCAATAAAGTTCATTTTCGTTATTAGTCTTTTTGAGATTACATACAAATATTGAAAACAAGCAAACAGAGTGAGAAATAAATCCCAAGGATGGTAATTTGTTGCATAAAGTTATGACCACTGAGGAGAGACCTGGATGCCGGGTAAGACCTGCCCTGGGTTATTCCTCTGCGATTTCTCATAACCAGGTTCTCTTCTGATGACAGAGCAAGCCAGAAATAACTGACATCCACTATCACGTGGGCTTTGTTTACTGTATGGGCAGTTTCTCAATGAAGAGAGGCATTTCAATTATTCCCAGTAGCCGTGTTCCTGTTGACACCTTGACGCTCTATGGGAAAGAGTTAGTGAGCTTTAGCCTCTGGAGCTAAACACATTCCATCAGGAAACAATTTCAGCAATTGACTCTCATCTGGTCATGTTACTTATATCTTGTTATCTCTCAAGGGCCCTGTAATTAAAGCAGGTGTGTGTCCTCTTAAATTAGGGAAGTGGTAACTATAGACATTGTAGTAAGTTCTAACCAGGAGACCTCAATGACCCATAGATGCAGTAATTATAATGAAGCCACCGGTGTGAGTGTTTGGCCAGGGAGAGCGTTAAAATGGGCAAATACGTCCCGAAGTGATGGCTTACAAGGTAGACCCAGACTGAATCAGGAAAGTTTTCAAACAAAAAAGATTCCCTTCTTCCCTTTCTCCCCCCTTCCCTTTCTACAAATTGATCAAAGCAGGATTTGAATT
The DNA here is from genome assembly GCA_963574355.1 of Loris lydekkerianus. NCBI lineage: Eukaryota > Metazoa > Chordata > Mammalia > Primates > Lorisidae > Loris > Loris lydekkerianus. The sequence goes on from CAUYPK010002926.1 coordinate 26,249, forward strand.
TAGATCTTTTTTTCAGTATTTCACGTAATAAGTCAGAGAAACCCTCTTGCTATTTTAATAGCTCATATCTCATATTCTAACAATCAAGTGAACCAAAATTGTGTTGATGGCAGTTTGGGGGCTTCTTTCTATGTCTTAACGGGGTAAAGGGCATGTTCCATAAACCTTGGTGTGTGTAGAAAGGTAAAGGTGATTGAGGAAGAGGGAGGAAACTGTTGAGGCGAGAGAAAAGAAGGTAGGAAGGAAAAGAAGACCTCAGAGGGAGAACCAGAGGAGGGCAGTGGTGTTTATCTTGAGGAAAGTGGGGGAGGAGATAATAAAAATCTTTCTTTGAATACATGTGTGTTTGGCGAAGGTAATTCTATATAAATAACATGCAGCTTTATCGCTGGGCTTGGAGCTTTTATATGTACTTTTTAAGAGGAACATAAAACAATCTTTTCAAGTTGTTCCTGAGGAAGAAATACACAGTAGATGAAACTGGTGCTCCGGCCACTCCCTCCGTTCCTCAGCCATAGAAATGCATAGTGTGGCTTCTGACCCCAAGCTTCTCTCAGCTTCTCTGCTTGGACTCTTTTAAGCCTTAGCTTGTTCCTTCCCAGCTTGGTGGGGCCTTGACGTGTGGGTCAGGGGAACTATCACTGGTGGACAGGGATGGAGGCTAAGTGACCTTCTAGTCATTGTTCTGAAGTTCATTTCTGTTTGGTTTCTGAGGGACGCCATGGGAAATACCTTCAGGTGTCCAGGAACTCCCCCTCACTTGCAGTCCCGCCTTTCCTCATGTGTTTTCCTTATCCTGTCACTCAGGTTCCCTGAGATCCCAACCAAATTCTTCAGTTCCTCAAGCCCTAGTTTCAGTTTTTGCTTTTGGAGGAACTGGAATTAAGATACACTATTTCCATTATGGATTTACTTTGGTGGGGGTGGGGGGGTAGGGTCTCACTCTCTTGCCAGGCTACAATACAGGGGCATCATTCTAACTCGCTGGAACCTCTAGCACCTGGGCTGCAGTGATCCTCCTCCCTCAGCCTCCCGAGGAGGTGGGACTGCAGGCACTAGCCACAACACTTAGCTAATTTTCTATCTCTTGTAGAGATGTGGTATTGTTCTTATTCAGTCTGGTCTTAAACATTTGAGCTCAAACAATCCTTTCACCACTGCCTTCCAAAGTGCTAGAAATACAGGCAAGAGCCATCACGCCTAGCCCATCTTAAAATGTTTTTCAAATCCCTCTGTTCCCTTTATCTAATTTTCCCAATGTTTTTGAAATACATCGGATTAAAATATGTTTATGCAGACTCACAGCTCCTAATAGAGTGTAAATCAGAATTACTGGACAACCTCTTCCCTCTTCTATAATTTTTTTATCGGGCAGGCTGGTACGTTAAGGGTTATTATCAGACGTGCTAATTGGTTAGCACATCACACAGTGCCTTATAGTGTTACAGGGGGAAAATGCTAAAAGTAATGTATTATTTTTATTTCCTTTTTCTTCGCCCCCACAACTATGGAGAACCGTTTAACCTCTAAGTTATTAAGGATTTTTTTTTCTTTAGAGATGACAATGCCTGATGATTTCTGTGTCCTCGGGGCAAGGGTAAGTCTTGGTGTGCAGCCTGAACCAAACAGATAAATATAATTATTATTTCTGTGTATTTGATGATGAAAGGGTTTCAGGCTCCGCAGACTGATCTCCCTGTCGCCAATTGTGTATTGCCGAAATTTTGATTAAAGGCTCACTGAAGTAGTTTATCAGTATTTGTTTGGTTTCAGGAAGTAAAATATGTGAGCTCAATGTGAATGACAGACCACATCCATCGAGAGCATTTGTTTCATCAGTCTGGGAAACTCAAAACTCCTTGCTGTAGATAATGTATGAGGCAGATATTTTCCCTTCTCCGATTTGCATAGAGCTCAATAGTCCCCTGATTCCAGACATATTATGTTCTGTAGTAGCTTTCCTTGCCTCCATCTTCCTCCTGCAAATGCGAATCTGTTAGAATACAGACATCATTTAAAAAATAATTTAAACCCTTCAAATTCCCCTGTCTGGAAAATGTGTATACAATTTGTAACAGAGAAGCCCAAAGTGCTGCTGAAGAAAGCCAAAATATTTTGCTGACTTTTCGAAGAGATCATTTCTAGGCAAGAGAAAAAAAAAAATACTGATTTTGATAAAAGGGGAAAGAAAGAGTGAAAAAGCTGGTTCCGATTTTTAAGCTGTTCCATAAATAATTAGCAAATAGTTTATGTTTTAAGAAATCCCTTTAGCAATACTAAAATGGCTGAGGAGATGGAGACAGACTATGAAATGGTCCTTTAGTTTCTTGAGTCAAAAAGAAACTAAAGTTGGGAGCACTATGATTAATCTGATGTTTACTCTGTGTGTGTGTGAGCGGAAGAGGAGGAAGAGGAGTGGGTGAGTGGAGAGAGAAAACACACACACCCCCCACACACACAACTGGGAGGGAACCAAAGTAAAAACAAACAAGCAAAACCATTATGGGAGCATTTCTGGAACTCACTCAGACATTACCTAGTGGGTGATTTTGTGTTTAGTACATCCTCCCCTACCCCTAAATTGCAAGCTTTAATAAATACAAATAAACTTTTGATGAGTCTCAGCTTTTTTTTTTTTTTTAATAAGGCTTAGCTATTTACATCAGTGTATGAAATTTGAGGCATTTATCTTAATCGAGCTTTTTAACATTGAGAATTTTATGTTTCTTCATTTTATCATTATTCTCAGGACGCTGAGCCTGTGTCATTCTGTATGGACAAGTGGCTACAAAAAACAAAACAAAACAGGCGTCAAAGAGGGGTGCCTGGAGTTCTTTCTGTGGCACAAAATGGAAAAACGGCAAAGATATTCCCTATCTATTGTAACTTTGGTGGTTTTCTAAATTGCCTGCAATATGGCATCTCCTTTGTTCAGATCTTTTAAAATAACACAGACAACATGCAGAACATTTAGAGCGAAGGCTGACAGTGTCTTTTCAGCTGATGGGACTTGGGGAGAAGAAAACAAATAATATAAAAACAACCTGCACAATGAGAATTAGAAAGAAAATACCTATCTCTACCTTTTAGATTTTGGGGCTTCTCCACTTTTGTAATATAATCTCTCTATTTTGCAATTGTAGCTATGTCCTTTTTATTTTGCTTCTTTTATTTTCTCTCTTTCTCTCTCTTTTTTTAAAGCACAGTCCTTTCTATGTGTGGGCTAAATAAGTACACAGCGAGGAATATGATTGGTGCTACAGCTATTTCAAAAATGTGTATTATTTGACAAAATAGTCTGTAATGATTTGAGACCATTGTGCACATCTGTGTTTGGGCACTTCTATAAAAGTGAGTTTTTGATCTGATGGACTGTAATAACTTCTTCCACAGAAAATCCCTCTCAGATGTTGAATTATTGGGCCTCCACTGCAGTTATGGTTTATTGGGTAAATAATAGTCTGACAATACCACTGCAAAAGTTATAGATGGTCCAGCGTACATGTTAGCTGCCTACAAATCTCTCCATAGTTTTATGGAAAGCAATTACCAGAGTATATAGGCTGAGGGGAAATTCAGGGATTCCCTTTGTATAATTATAACACTGGGCCTGCTATACTTTTCAAGGCCTTTTGTTTTTCATTTTTCATTAGACTATGACAGTAGTTCCGGAGAGGCCAATGTTGCAAGTTTGTTTGGCCCATGAAAGAACTGAGTTTTCGTGTGTAAATGACTCACGGAGGGCCTCGGAGTTCTTTGGATGGAGAGCTTGGCTGTCTCTTGTGGGCAGCTGCTTTCTTCCCTACAGAGTCATGACGGCAGGGGCAGAGTGAGAGGATTTAGGCTCAGTATTTGGCTTGAAGAAAAAGGGGACTAATAGGGTGTTTCAATGTCAGTGATGTTCAAGTTTGTCACATTTTGAGACCAGAAAAAGAAAAACTGTTTCAAGAAATTAACTGGAAGATGGTGGTAGCATGCTGAAAGGAAGAATTAGTAATTTTGTTTAAGAGCTGAAGTTTGGGGTTTGGAAATGTAGATAGACGGTCATCTTTGCAACCACAGGGGCCAATTCAGTAATGTCATCAGAAGTGTTTTTCATCCAGTGGCCAAATTATATGTTTTTTTAAATAAGCTTCTAAATTAGAAATTAAACAAAACCAAAAAACCTAGATTTTCAGAACTGAGTTTGGTGCAGGGACTTACCACTCAGGACTTCTCAGAAGTGCTGGAATGTGTCCTTATCAGAGTTAATAAATTAAAAATTAAATATAAGTTCTTTCTAATTAAAGACGTAAAGCCCTCATTCCATTTGTCTTTTATTTTGCCTGTGTAGTTGTGCTTATGAGATTATATCTCAAATATTTTATATGAAACTGCAAGTTAAATATTCATTGATATACTAATTCTACTGTGTATAAGACACTCAACATGGCATTGCTGTGTAGAACGATGTGTTATCCCCACTCTATTATTTAAAAAAAAAAGTTAACCACAAAGTTAGCAACTTAAAACAATACCAATTTATTACGTCCCAGTTCCATAGGTCAGAAGTCCAGCACGACGTGGCTGGGTGTCTGCTCAGGGTTTCACAGGAGTGAAATGCACGTGTCGCCTGGGCTGTGTTCTAGTTTCAGGCTTTGGGAAAGAATCCACTTCCAACATCATTCTTGGTAGAAACCAGTTCTTCCTGGTGGCAGGACTGAGGTCCCCATTTCTCGGGTGGCTTTCCTGTCAGAGGTTTCTCACAGTTCCTGGAAGCTGCCTGGACGTCTTGCCACGTGACCTCTTCCACCTACAGACGCGAAATGGAGAACTTCCCATGTGTGAACCCCCGTACTTGGCCTTCCAGTCTAAACAAGAGGCCTCGGCATCCCTTCCACCCTGCAACCTCCAGTAGCCTTTTGTTTTACATGATGTAAAAGGGTCTTTGTGAATAGACATGAAGGAAAATACCTAATCCTATCCTATCCTGATCAAAGGGTAATTTAAAATTTGTGGTGCTGGGAGCACATTTAAATCTCTTGATCCCAAGCAAATGCAGCACAATGTAATTAATTCATCTTATTTAACATGTGTTTCTGGGATGCTCACTCTCTTCTTGGGGAGGTAGTGTGATGGTGTCATGGTGGTGTTGCTTGTATGTAGATATGTGTGTGTGTGTGTGTGTGTGTGTGTGTGTAGTGGGTGGGAATCCAAGTACAGGAAGTAATGTTTGCTAGAGCAGAGGCATGCCTGGAGGAACTGCAGCCAGGGCACTGCAATGGTGTGCGGGGTGCACAGGTGTTTAGGGGGCAGATGGCGTGCAGCATGCACGGGTGTGTGTGGGGCAGATGGTGTGGAGGATACTTGGGTGTGTGTGGGGCGGATGTGTGCAGGATGCACAGGTGCATGGGGCATGGGGGCATGGTGGTGTGGATGATCTGTTGAAAAGAAGCTAAGAGGTTGTTCTGAGGTATTTGGAGTATACAAACTGCACAGGAGTATACAACCTGGAGTATACAACCTGTCAGAGACTGTGGGACATTACTAAAAAGGATCTAAATCTAAGGATTGAATCTAATAAAAATCTTTTAATCTAAGGATCTAAATCCCATAGTGTCTGACACTTTAGACCTAGTCAGTGAAAGTTCTTGCTGAAATTATTCAATGAGTCATGTGAAGTGGATATAATTCAGGGGCCATACTGTGGCGGCTTTGTACTGGGAGGAGGCAGGAATGTGGGCAACCGATGGGCCACTGCATGCAATCAAATAAAAGATGGTGGCATCACAGGGTTATAGATAACTTTTATTTTTACTTTCATATCTGATAATTTTGCAGATATCTTAAATGAACATGAACTACATTTATCATTTTTAGAAATGCTCATAGACCTCATTATAGGAGGAAATAGAAATGACTGACTGACAGAGCTTTGGAGTGCCTACTGGAAAGAACAGGGTAGGGTGGAGAGACATTCTGAAAATACTGGACGTGGAGTAAGCCAGGTGCTGCCACGTGTGTATGTGGTGTGTGCCTGGATTTACCTCTGAAGGCCATAGGCTAATAACCTCATGCCTCTGTCTGTGGGTGTGAGGGACCAGGACAGTCTTCTTAACAGACATTTGGGAAACTGACTGATTTCAATTTCCTACCTCAACTCCTTAGGTGATTTCCCTACTTGAATTTCCTACTTCATGGAAGGAAATGGAGTTCATAAGAACAGCCTCAAACAGGCTGTAAGAAGCCCAGCCTTGCTCTGATATCACTCTTTCTGTCCTTTACCGGAGGCAGGAGCATTAGTGTACGTGCTTCAGGAACAGGGGCCAACCTGCCAGGAGCACAGGCAGTGAGCTGGAGTTGAGGCCAGGACCATCCACTTACAAAGAGCTACACGCGAAAGAGGCCTGAGCTGCATTTCATAGGTTGGCCTCTCCAGTTCCTTGCTATTCTCTGTATTCACTTCCTTTCTATTATCTTTGTTCAGTGAAGTCTTATTTTCTATTTTGTCTAAGCAAGGCTTTGGGAAACTGAAGAAAAATGTTGTATTTCTATGTTTGGGCCGATGAAATGGGAGCCACTCTGCTCAGGCTTAGCATGAGCTCATAAGGGGAAAGGGAACCTGAGGGTGTGGGTGGGAGGCTGTGAGATCTGGACATCCATCCCTAGTGGCAATTGTCTCTGCTGCTGTGAAGGATTAGGGTCTAAACCTTTTCAAGGTATTTGCTTATAAGTTGGTACCCATCTGAGGTACCTTAAAAAAGGTGACAAGGGCGGTTTTAAGTATGACTTGGTGTTTCTGTTTGCCCAGTTAGAAAGGTGGTGGTGCAATGGACAGAGATAAGGTAGCCCCAAGGGACAGGTTTTAGGGGGGAAGGGCAGGGCTTGACTTTGGATGTACCTGAGGATGGTCCACCCAGGTGCAGACGTCCAGGAGGCAGAGAGGTCTGAAGAAAGACATAGGTCAGGAGTCCGAACCCAAGAAGTCACATCCACACGGGGGATGAAAATGCCAGTTATACTGCCACGTGGCGTTACTATAAAAACACAGTCATTCACCACAAGGTTATGCACTGATTCTGGAAGAAGGTTCTTATGTCCATAGTTGGATAATAAATTCAATATGTTCCTATTATTAGCATAACCAATAGTTCTGTGCAGTCTGTTGTCACCTCCAGATATCTAACTTGTATTATTAATGTTTCTGTTTTTAAAAGCACATTTAATTTTGTTATTATCAGGCCTAAAGCAAATATTTATTTGAAGAACTTCCTTGTCCCTGAGTAAGGAACTTTTTTGTTTCCTGGGAAAAACACATTTAAGATAAAACCTTACATATTTCATGACCTCAAATCTGTCTAATACATGGTATCTGAGTCAGTCTTTTTAAGAATTATTATTTCTTAAAATCTGGCAACTTTTGGTTTCGTTCAAGAGGACTGAAAGGGCTACTCACATTTGGAATTGGAAGAAGGAAATAATTTCCTTTTAAACACCACAAAATCCCCGCATAAGCTGATACTGTAGGGCTTTTCTCTCAATCAGTTTATCTGAAAACCCTGATTTGCATATATTTGCTTCTATTAGCATGTTCCATGCAAGTGACTTCCAACTCCTGGTGTATAAGATGAAACAAATTAACTCTTTGTTTTAACTGGCTGGAGTTTCTGTCTAATAGTATGTGGTAGGTTTGGGAATTTTAAGTGCCTTTGAAACTAGAGAAGCATCTAGGAAATGTGGAGGTGGGAATTCAGGCTCTGATGTTGGCCTCGGGGCTGAGATTGGGAGACTGTAGAGGCATTACAGACCATGGGAATGGGCAGCTGTGGCGTCCCAGAGCAGGAGCTTACAGAGCACCCCTCCTGGAGCAGTGGAAATCACCGAGGAAGGCTGCGAGATACCGCCATCCGCAATCAGGGACTTAGTGCTCGCAGAAGCGACACTTGTCCTTGGTCTCTGCTGTTGCTGTTACTGCCCTCCTTTCATGCATCCTCAGGCACGTCTTTAATTTTATACAGATCAATATTATAAAAGAACTGTATTGTCTTCAGATTACATGTTCACTAGACACGCGGAAAGAATTCCCCAAACTCTACTCCTCCTCAGTGTGTGTATCTATAGGTCTATACATCAACGAGGTGTCTATACATCGAAGTATCTATACATTGACATATCTATCTATATCTATTTGATAGCATATTCATCCAACCATAGGAAATAAAATGCTAGAGAAGATTTTAGATGCTTTGGGAATCCAGTAATTTTATTTTCACTTAGGGAACGTGACTTTGAAGACTCTATACCTAAACCTTAAAGGCGATACCTTCTTTACCTTCTCCGTGGGCCAACCTCTAGGGCTGCTTTACACAGGGTAGTAGCCATGTGCCACGTGTGGCTACTGTGCACATCAAATGTGGTGAATTGAGTCTGTCCTGAGATGTGTTGTAAGTATAGAATACACATTGATTCTGAAGGCTTCTTACGAGAACGAGAATGTAAACATTTTCATTAATGGTTGAAATATATTATTTTGCATTTTAAAATATTGAGGGGGTACAAGTGTTTTTGTTATGTGGGTACCTCATATAATGCATAAGTCAGAGCTTCTGGTGTGCTTGTCCCTAGAATAGTGCTCATTGTACCCAGTAGATAAGTTTTTATCTCTTACCTTGCTTCCCCTTATCCTTTCCTGGTTTTTTATCCCTTTGAATTCCTTTGTGCCTGTGTGTACCCACTGTTCAGCTTCACTTCCTTAGGGAGAGCACTTGGTGTTTTGTTTTCCACTTCTGAGATACTTCACTTGGGATAATGGTCTCCAGTTTCATCCACATTGCTGCAAAAGACATTATTCCATTCCTTTTCCTGGTTGAGTAGTACTCCATGGGGTGTGTATGCACTGCATTTTCTTACGTCACTCATGAAATTAATGGGCACCGACATTTATTTTTTTTGAGGACCCTTCATACTGTTTTCCACAGAGGTTGTGCAAACAGTATGTAAGTGTTGCTTTCTTTCTGCATCCACACCAGCATCTATCGTTTCTGCATAGCAAAGAGAATAATCAACAGAGTGAATAGACGACCCATAGAACGGGAAAAATATATTGGGCCAAAGATGAATATCCCCAATCTACAAAGAACTCAAACAAATCAGCAAGGAAAAAAAAAACAATAAACAACCCCTATCAAAAAAGCACACAAAAAACATGAAGAGAACTTTTTTGAAAGAAGATAGGCAACTGGTCAACCGACATATGAAAAAATGCTCAACATCAATAATCACCAGGGGAAGGCAAATTAAAGCTACGATGAAATCCCACTTCACCCCTATCAGAATGGCTATTATTATTAAGTAAAAAATGCCCAAGTTTTAAAAATATTGATCACATGTTGAAATGATAATAATTTTGATGTGTTGGACTAAATAACATATATTATTAGCATGAATTTTTTGGTTCTTCTTACTATTTTATTTAATGTGGTGACTGGAAAATTTGAGATGACATAGGCGGCTCACGTGTACAGATTACATAACATTTCCACTGGGCAGTTTGCAGCTGTTAGAGGACCTCTTCACTCTTAAGCCTGAGGAGAAAGCTTGAAGCAAAACCAGTCAGAATTAGGTTTGTGGCGGGGAGGGGTGGCCATTCATTGCTCATGTTCTAGATTATCGTCATTTGTGATGGGAATGTTGGATGCCTTAAAGATCACTCTAGTGTGGCTCTTGCCCGCCTTACCTATTTTTGTGCACTATTTTTCTGCTATGGTTCAATGCAGAGATAAGAGAAAGCGTCCTCAGCTTCAGGCCTCCGTAAATGGATTTTAGTCGAAACATAGTTTGTCCTGATGACTAGTAAAATCTAATTAGGTTTTGTCATTTATTCGCTTGAAATTTTGTCTGATTGAAAACCTTGCTACTCTATTTAACCTACTTCTAGTTGGCAAATATCTGCTGCCACGTTAAGTTATGCTGTTTTGCTTAAAGTAAGTCCTCAGTAATATAGCATAGCAGATGCAGGAGAATGGGTGGGGAAGGAAAAGTTTTCACTTTCTTTTTTCTTAATACAAGACTGATCTTATTATATTACCAGAGAAATAAGTTAGATTGCTCTGGCAGTCTCAATAAATCACACATGAAGTCGTCTTTTTTTTTTCTAAATTAAATTTTTATTTAAATAAAAGTGTTATGTTTGTATTTGAGCTGACAGCTAAATCTGATAATTAGAGTGCATGAAGTTGGCTTTGATTGGCATTGTAATTGGATTGTCATTGGGCTGAGAACCTATTATCTTTGGATCATGCCCCATGAAATCTGTTGAAGAAACTTTGCTGCCAGTCATTAGACCCACCATCTTGGCTTACAAATTAGGTTTGAAAGGCTTCTTACCACTGGGAATGTAATTTAAACCACTGCAATTGCACTCCCATTAATTAAAATTATATTAAAATTATGGTTCATTTTCTAAATTTTTTTTGTATTTTATTAGACATACTTATTACTAAATGCTTAACAAATTACATAGCAGTGCTCAGCAAAATTATGTTTCATAGATAATCCATCTCTTCAGCACATGTTACCCAGCATCAGCGGAATTAGTCGGTGTTAATCATTAAAGGATATACTATTTATGTTTTTCATTACAGGTTTCAGAAAAAAAGTGTTTCCATTATTTCAACATCAAATGCAGGACCAGCAATGTCTACTGTAAATTAAGATTGGTCCTGCTGATAAAGAAATATGCAGCTTTGCTTTAAGGAGATGTCGACCGTTATGGTCACAGTTCTTCCTGCCTTAATTCCTTTCTTTTCTAAAACAATAGAAGCCTGCAAAAAAAGAGAAGACTTTTTTTTTTTTTCCTTTTCTCTTTTTTTGGATAGAAGATTAAGAAAAAAATAAAAAGTGCACATGTGCCAAAATCTATGCTATTCTTTATTCCTATTATTGTCTGCTAAAAGCAGATCAGAGCTGATTAAGACAGAAAAGGAGCTCCTGAGGGCTGAGAATAAGAATGAGGCGCGAGTTGGTGAGAGAGACAGGTCTCTCCTGGCTGGCTGAGGAGGGGTGTGTCTGTCAGGGTCTAGGATGTACCCTCTCTTGACAGTGGCCCTTCAATCTGCTCGCAGCAGCCCAGGTCCTCCAGGCAGCTGCCAGCATGCAGTGTGGGCTGGGAAGCGCTCAGAGCCGTACCTTCCGAGAGGCAGAACCAGGCAGAGACTCTAATGTTTTAGAGTGTTTTTTGAGCCTTGTGTTTTTGTGTTTTTTGTGTTTTTTGAACCCTCTCCCTTTTCTGTGGTTGGTAGTGTGATTGTTCAGGAATATCTCCCTCATGCCTCAATTTCTTACCTACAGATAACTTTGGGGGCAGAGTTTGGCAATTTGAACGACAAACTTCAATGGCATGTAATGATGTTACATAAAGTTTCAAATTTATTCTAATTTTATTTAGATAATATTGACTGTGTACTCTCCTCTGCTCTTTTAGCTACAAATGCACATGTACCTATTTCCACTCTTGCTTCTGTTTCTAACTAAGTTTAGTGTTTTGCTTAGAATCTGACACATAATAGCTGCTCAGTAAATGACAAATTGAATTGAAAATTGAATTAGAAGTCTTCTTTCTAAAGATTCGAGGTGTAGAGTCAAATCCCACATAAGTTAATGTTCCGAACATGTGGTAGCAGTGACAGTTGATAAAGTACCTTTATGACTTACTTCCCCTGTGCTACCTGCGATCCCACCCTCCTTTTCTTACAGGGGACATTGAGGGTCAGAGAACTGACAGTTCCAGAACATTTACTTACTGAATAAGTAGCAGACTGGGACTGAGCCTTCAATCTTCTTTCTCCAAGTTCAGTGAGCATTCTATTCTCCCATGCTGTCTTTTGTAAAAAAGGACAAAACACACCCCAAAGTGGGGGAAAATGTCTAGTTTTCACCCTTACTCCCTGGTAGGAGAGGGGATTTGGAGACAGTTGAAAACATGGATAAAACATGCTCATACATGCATGTCTAGATCCTCTGACCCTCCAAATTGCTTCTAAGTAATATGTTCTAGAGATATAATCATAAGAGGAGTCATTTCATCACAGCCAACTTTCACTGGCTGCCCCAAATGAGCCAGGCGTGGTGCTCAGCATTACTCAAGTATTTTCCCAAGTAAGCCTCAGAGCAGTCTGATGAAGTGTGCTCTTAAAATTACTCCTCCCTGAAACAAATGGCAAAGTAAGGCATGGAAAGATTTTATAAAATGTGTCTAAGTTTGTTTAGGAAAACATTCCTAGAAACTACAAACAATGCTTTAGATGTATATGCTGGATGGTGAAAGATGACAACAATAAAACTGAAACGTATAAAATACTATTATTTCTCTTTGTGAGCATATGTCCATGAAAAAATATCTGGAGGAATTGCAGCTTAATTTGTTCTTTTGTTTTGCTTTATCTGTATTTTCTGTTTCTTCCTGTGATGAATACACCTAATTTCATCATTTTCTTTTTTAAGCTAAAATATATAATTGGGGAGTAGTTTCGAACTTTTGAAGCATTCAAATAACATCAATGAATTAGAACTTTTGAAGCATTAAAATAGTGCCAATGAATTGTTGAGAGGTGTGTGAATTCCCTGTCTGATGAATTTGTTCCTGGGCAAAGTCCCTCCAGTGTCCTCCTCAATCTCTGTGATGAGCCATTGAGCCCAACAAGGCCAGTGGGAGGAGTGGAGTAGCTTGTTATGAAGCCAGGCTTGGAATGTCCACTGGGTTCATGCAGTGGAACTGGGAACGTGTATGGGATTCAAAGCGGTTTGTTTGTTTGTTTTTTAGCCGGAGCCTGGCCTTTAAAGAAGAGGCATGAGAGCCAAGTGTTGTGTAGTTTTGCAAAAGACTGAGCTCACCTTGGGGAAGGGCAAGGGCAGGTATACTAGAAAGGAAGCTAAGGGTCTGAGTGCAGAGCAATGAGAGAGAAAAGCATACCTGCCCCAAGGGGAAAGTCACTTAATGTCCTCTTTTGGCCTTTTGCGGGGTGAATCATATCTAAAATCAAATTCCCAGTTGGGAGGCCAGGAGAGCAGAGCTGAGGCAGGTCTGAGCCTTATGGGTTGGCAAGGTGTGTTCTGTATGCAAGCTCTTCATTGAGATATGCTTCAGGTACAAACACATGTGCCAGGATCAAACCTCCCAGCACCAAATTGAGTCTAGGCTGTAGCCTCTGATCTGTTCAGTGCCTCGGACACTTAGAGGTCAAACACAGGAGAATGCCCAGAAAAGAAGCTCTAGGACTCAGGGGTGTCCAAGCATTTTTTTTTTTTTTTTTTTTTTTAATTTTCTTTCCCTGCTGCTAATCGGAAGAAGAGTTGTCTTGGGCCACACATTAAATACACAAACGCTGATGAAAGCAGATTAGGAAAAAAAGGATACCTGCATACTTTTTATGATATGCAGAATCACAGATAGGTTAAAAAAAAAAAGCCTCACAAAACTATCATCTGGCCCAATGGACCTCAGGTTGGACTAGGTCATCTATACTTATGTTTATATAGTTAAGATTTGGGACTGCTAATAAAATCTCCTTTGAACAAAGAGTCCAGAGCTAAAACATCATCTATAAAAAGTTGTGTATTTGGAAAATAGGATAGATAATATGTGAAGTTTCCTCGAATGGAAATATTAAAATAAAAGGGTGTTGTCCCATCTACTGCATGCCACAATAGGATAGCTGGGTGGGGGGGTGGGGCAGCAGAGACAGATACGGAAAGACAGAGAGAAGGGATGACCAAAAGCAACACTGTATTTTCACAGCCTTTATCCATTCCTAATTGTGTATTTCTAGTTGAGAAATGTCTAGAAATATTGCTAAATGATTAATCGGTCAAGTAAATTCTCAGGTTTTGAAGAGTTAAATTTCCTCGGGGAACATCACTCATTTTAAATTGGTTATTATTATAATATAGCCACCCTAGAATGTTCTGTATATGTGTTGGTCACATGTGTGTAATCACTATAAACTCCAGAGTACTTGTGTGTAGTTTTTGGAAACTCTTTGAGTTTCCATTTGAGTTTTAGCTTCGCATGAGTTCGTAGTTCTAGTATGACAGAAATGGTCCTCAGCTCCTCCATAAAATTCAATCTGTTCAGCAATTGTTATGTTCTATAAGAAGAAGTTTGGCTTAGAGGTTCAAGGATGAGCTTTGGAGTTAGAGCCACTAAATGCGAGTCTGTTCTGTCACTTATTGGCTGTGTGACTTTGGATGATGTTCATAAACTCTCTGAATTTCAGTTTCCTCATCTGTAAAATGAGAACGATGAGAGCTGGCACAATATTACTGATAATAGTAGGAATGGACCCTGCCTGGTGCACAGCGTGTTCCCTAATGCTAGCCGTCATTATTGGTATTGTTATTCTTACACACCCGACACACATCTAAGAATGAGGGGGGAATACAAGGATGAGAAGATGTATTCCTTTTCTTCAAAGATCTCAAATCTTAGGTTGCTGTTTCTCTCTATTTTGTTCATTATATCAGCTTGTATTGTAAGTAGTGAATTTCTTTATTTTTTACTTTTATTTATTTATGGAGTATAGTAGCACAGTCTGAGTTCACTGCAGCCTTGAACTTCTGGGCTCAAGAATCTGTTCTGCCTCAGGCTCCTGAGTAGCTGCAATTATAAGCATGTGCCCAGTTTCTCACAGAATTTCTGAGTTTCAAAGTCGTATTATTAAAAAAAAGATGGAGTTCTCCTTATGGATTTTTGTTTAATTCCCTGGGAGAGATAGTTACCTCCTTCCTAAGCAAGTTGAGACCTAGCAATTTATTGCCTTTAAGGTGAAACAGCCCCTCCCCAGATGACCACAGTGGGATTCCAGGGAAACCCTGAGTAGAGGAAAGGCCCTGTAGTTTTGCTCCCTGTTTGTAAATGAAATCACTGCTCGCCTTTAAGATTGACTTATCTATGGATTATCTATACCCAACATTCATTTAGAGATAGGTAAGACCACACAGCTAAATGTACAGCCACAGTGCAGACTCTTACAGAACCTCCCCCTCCCCAAGCACACACAGCTGTGGCCTCACATGCAAATTTGAATGATTTTTTTTCTTCACGGAATTAATGTACTCTTCCCTGAAACCAAGAAAGGGAGTGGAATCTTTGCATTTTTTTTCTTTTCAATTTGTGTTAATATAGACATAAGCTTTTATTGGGAAAAGTAGAAACCAATGTGTGTAAAACTTGGATGATATCCAAGTGAAAATAAAAACAAGTTCAGATGCTTTCTGTGTGGGTTTTTGCCTCACATACAGATTGTGCTGTTTGGCGAGAGAAATAATTAGTCATTTACAGGTTCATTACATAGTATGGTTCAACTTGACCTTCTCTTCCCTTTGGGTTGCTGGTAAGAGACCTTTCTCAGTAGGTCCAGCTGGCTAATATAGCCCTTATACTTATAAAGCTATGTAGTACAGTCTGTTTTTTTCCATCGCTCATGCCGCTCTCTTTGAGTTCCTGATTTTACATATGGCAAGGAAGGGCTTACATGTCACTCATTTTTCAATTCTTTGTACAAGATCTCTAAATGGTATGTCCATTCTTCATTCCACCTCCTACAACAAAAACGGCACATTGTTATTTAAAGCAAAGGCTTTATAGATTAGTTGTTGAATGCGATATTCATCTCATGAATAACTAATAACATAAAATAAAGAACAATGAAAATGCAAATTATCTGCACATACACAGAGGCAGTTAGCCGCACGGAGAACCCTCCTGAGTTTGTGCAAGGTAGGCAAAAGCCAGTCAAATTGCTGATTGTACCGAGTCTGTTCGAGTTGTTGAGACAATATCAGAATTCATCCTTTCTAGGACTCATTACAGAGGCATGAAAAAAGAGATTGAAATCTGGGAGAATTTCAATTCTTTCGTTAGCATTATTAATAAACAAGAATTGGCAGGAGCTAAACTGATTGGCACATACATCTGGAATAACAGAAATAAAGAAAGTTTCAGAATTGGAGGAAGGGTTTCTGCTAAAAGGATTTGGGGTAGAAAATAGCGCGTGTGTGGGGACAGCTTCAAATCTAAACAAACCTCGAATAAATCTTACTGAGTAGCACTTTCAGGTTATAAGAAACAGACAGGAGCATGTCTCCTTCCATGAGCTACGTGTATGGCTTTTATTTTGGAAAAGAGAACAGAAAGCCTGTTAGGGGAATTGAGGTGGAGTGTAGGTGACCACAGCTATGAAAAACTGGCCCAAAGAGACTCAGCAGGGCAAGATCTTATCATTCTAAGTATCAAACTGCCCCTGAGCATTATTTGCTAGATTGGTTCTTAAGAAGACCTTGATGGCAACAAAAAGGATCTATGGCCTTTGAAAAATTTATAGTAATACAGAGAACCTAAGATTTTATGTTTTGTGGATACAGTGAAGTAGCCCTATTCACTTGATGAAGAACCAACGTGTACCCAAAGCATTGAGAGTTCCTGTTCCTTGCCAATTGCTGCTTATATCCAGTGTGTATGCAACTTGGGAGTGTTCACAGGAAGCCCAGCCTGGGCCGGCAGTGAGTGGCGGGAGCCAGGGTGCTTGCCAAGAGCTCACCACACATCGTGAGGCTATCAGGTCACACTACCCACTATCTGGGTCAGCCAGCTGGGGGGCCTGTTGCTTTCGCCTTTGGTTGTGTCTTTGTTTATCACCAAGAAAAGAGAAGAACGGAATGTAATTTAATGTCTTGGAAAAAAAAAAAAAAGGGCATATCCTAGATTGTTCACACCTCTCTGCATGACTATTCTGCTGGCTCCTCACCAAAACTGGCACAAACTACCACTGGTACGCACAGCAAACAGTCATCTAGGAAGTGAAGTCCAGCCTGTTCCTGTCTTCTTTTCCTCTGAACTCATTTCCCAAATGTACTGTGTGTGATGTGACCACTCCAAAGCTGTCGTTAGCCCCATGAAGGGTCTCCCCACCCCACCCGCCCACAGATCAGGCCTCAGTGGTTCCTTGGGAATCAACTCTTGAGAGACTTACAACATTGAGGAATTTGTGGCATTCACAGAAACTCCCGTCTTGACTCTTACATGGCTTATCTCAGCTCTCTTCAGCCAGTTGCACTCAAGTGCCTTTAATAACACAAGAGAGCTAAACTCTAAGTTCATGCCGAATCAACTCGCAGCAAGCAAGCCATTTCTTTTTATTTTAAAAGTGCACGAGAAATTTACATTGTACTCCATAATATGTCTGTGTTTTAATTTCTCAAAGTACTTAACAACCATCCCCTGCTGCCATGACTGCAGAATTTTAAAGAAAAAAAAAGTGATGTTTAGTGTGGTCCTTAAACCAGCAGTATCAACATCATCTGGGAACTTGTTAGAAATGCAGATTCTCAGACACCCACTTACTGAATCAGAAGCTGTAAAGGGTGAAGCTTAGCTATCTCGTTCTTAACAAGCTCTCTAGGTGATTCTGATGCCTGGTAAAGTTTGAGAAGCAGAAACCACATATTGTGCTCTGCTAACTCTGGGGCTTTGAACGTTTTCTATCTCAGGTATATTGCTCCCAAATTCTTCAGCTTTTTTTATTCTTTTAAAGGTAGGTTTTCATATGGGAACTACAGATAGACTCCAACTTACAATGGTTATGCTTATGATTTTTTGACTTTAGAGTGGTATGAAACTCATCATACACATTCAGTAGAAACTGAACCTTTTGAATTTTGATCTTTTCCCAAGCTAAGAGAATTTGATAACCCTGTTGGATAGCATCCCTGTCACCCAGCAGTTAATTGTAGTTCATTGCTTCAAACATTCTTCAGACCCAGTGTGCTTTCAGCTGTGTATATTAATGGTGACTACTCATATAAACATTCCTTTTTTTTTTTTTAAATCTATGGTGTAGTATTCATTATAAATGAATACTATCTCATATAGTATAAATTATATGAGATAGCCAAACACTTTGCTATAAAATAGGCTTTGTGTGAGATGATTTTGCCCAACTATACAGGTTCTGAACGTGGCTAAGCAATTCTGTTCTGTAGGTGGGGTGTATTAAATGCAGTTTTGACTTACAATATTTTCAACTTGCAGGTTTATCAAAACACAACCCAATTGTAAGTCAAAGAGCATCTTGGTTGTACCCAAAGTTCAACCTGTCCACAATATTGACCTGCCTACAATATTTACTGAAGACTTACTATGCAGGAATCCCTCTGTGCATTTGAGGTGCAGAAGTGGAAAACACTGTTAGAGTTTATGTTCTACTGGGGAAGATGGCCAATCAGCAGGTGGAGCAGAGTGTCAGTAGCAGCATAGCATTGAGAGTGTCTGAGGTAGGATCACTCTCCTATATACAGTCATCAGAAAATGCTTTTCTAAAGAGGAATCTTTGGAGTAGAGACCTGGGTGAAGGAAATGAATAAGTTATGAAAATATCCAGGGGAAGATGTTTCCAGGCAGAATGTAGATGACACTGTTGTCAAGTTCTCCGCTTTAGACTACATCAGCCTAGACACTGGAAATATTTCCTGTAGGTCACTGAGGATCACTTTTTCTTTCCCAAGTAAACTCTGTGCTGAAGGTACCAGCTGTAGGAAGAGGTGGTTTAACTCTTCTGCCAAACATTTTACCCCATAGCTATCCAGGAGTCATCTCCTAGGCATTGAGTACTGGGCTCTTGGCGAGCCAGGGCACCAACTGTAACTCTATCCCTCTCTCTCTCATCTCCCAAAATTAAAGCTTGGCATACAACTTACAGTTTCTACTTCATGGATGATGTTGAGGCTACTCTCATTATGTGCGTGGTGAAGTAAATAACTCACAGACTTTTGTACTTTACTCATAGCAGCAGAACACTACTTGTGACTTTGCCTTGCGAGTATTCTAGGCACAGCACCATGTCAAGACAAAGTGGCAAGCCTCAGGTTAAAAAGTATCATGAGGGAGGTCAAGGTGATGGATTCAATCCCTGTTTGTGGCAGTTGTCATTCCCCCAGAGACTCCCAGCCCTCCCTACAAGTGGAATTTTCTTTTCTAAGTAAATGCTTTAGTTGCAGGGAACATGGGACATGGAAGTACAAACCATTCTGATCAAAGGAAAACATGCCAAGTAGCACTGTTGACAGGAGATGAAGATGGAAATTAAACAATCTCTTTGTTGCAAGATATAGTAGAGGCTGAGATTAAGAAAGGAGAAGAAAAATCCTCTTCTCTTAATTCATAGACTTTTTGATCGAATAAAAAGGTTCAGTTGGAAATACCATTCAACATTGGTTTGTGGTCTTCAAGAACCACCACAGCTTTTCCCTTCACCCATTGGAAATGCACAAGGAATTCATGAGAGTCTCATTGAGCATCAGTGGTGGTGGTACAACCAGGGCTTTACCTGTCTCAGAGGGTGAACAGAAGAACATCCATCATCCATGTGATTCATTGTGTTACCAAAAAGCATAAAGACATCCATATGTGGAGTGTCATAATCCCACAGGTATTTCTAATGATTTCTAGAAAAAGAGCAAAAAAAGAGTCACAATTGTTTGTGTATCCTCCCTTGAGACAGAAAGGGCATTCTTACCAAGATCTAAGGTGTGATTCCCTTTCTTCCCTTTCTCTTTTTCATTTACGTGTTTTCCCTCTTACTCCTTTGCTTTCTTTGCCTTTGTTTCTCTCGTTCGTCACTGTCTCCCTGATCCTCTCTCCCTATGATACAATATGAAGTCTGAAACCTCCAACACTCCTTTCCTTCAGAGAAAGCATATACCCTCCACACTGGAATGTCTTTGGAGCTGTGTGAATAAATGTGTTGAGAAGGAAGAGATGGTTCCTAGGTAATTTTTGCAGACAGAAATGCAATCCAATTCTGAATCTGCAGTCAAACCATCTGCAGCGATAAACATCAGAAGCAAATTTGTATTTATAGGGGAAACTGTCCTTCGCCCTCAACCCAACATTGAATTTGAATATTTTCTGAGCTTTATTGTATGTAGAATTGGTTTTTAATGCTTTGAGGTGTGCATAGGTGAGCAGGAATGGAGCTGATAAGTGTAGCTACATTCTTGCATCCACTGGTGACCCAATTTTTTAAAAGTCATTTTGCATGTAAAAAAAAAAAAAAAAAAAAAAGATGGGTGAAATGAAACAGTTTCTGTCATAAAAATATATAAAATAATCTGGCAAGACTCAAAATTTGAGAGAGATTTGAGGCCGAGCAAAAGACTCTATCAAAAAGATTTTAAATATTTTCTCCAGTTTTTCTAAATCCTGATAATAAGAACATAACATTTTTTGATCTTAAATGATTTTCCTTTTTTATGGGGGTCTGGGTGCCAGGGATGCAAGGCTGTTCATTCTGGTTTATGTCCAGATGAAATCCAGCCAAAGGGTTCAGGTGGAGGACATCTGAAGTGTGAGAAAGCGGCGGTGTGGAAATCACTCATTGCACCAGCAACTGGCATTTTCATAGACACAGAGGTAGAACATTTCAATTCTTCCCCATCCCATCCTGTGCTCTTGTGAGATTTACAAAATTCCTGTTCTCACTGTCTACATAGACCTGGTGTAGTTCATGCTGGTGCCAAATTGGACACAAGGGGGCACCGAAGTGCCACAAATTTTGCCCTGGGACCTTTCTACACATGCGAATTCCAACAACAGAGTAGGCCAGGGAATGCTGGCCCTTAAGGAGCATTCTTCTTGCCGGGCTTCCTTGGCAGAGGGATTGTCATGGTGGTTGGGATCATAAAACCTTGCCTACAGTGGGTGCTTGCCCAAGTGTCCACCTTGGAGCCAGTTTGAAAGTATTTCATCATGGTGGTTGAAGCACCCGTATTAAACATCTTCCTTTTAAAATGATTTTTCTTCAACTAATTCAATGCTTCATCATGTTGTTTTAAGAGAAAGTGTTACAAAAATCCATTTGAGAGGAAACTGTCCTTCTGACAATATATTTCAAGTATTGGTATCCTGAATATATTCTTAACAAGGGAATTTTTTTTTTTTTTTTTTTTTTTTTACCTGTTTACCAAAGGAGACAGTCATTTGTGCATTTGTTTTTCGTGCTTTGTCTTTCCTCTTTACTTGAAAAGTGAAGAATTGGCAGGGTTCTTGCCACAACACGAAGAACCCTGGGATAATTTCATCGAGCAACAATGAAGTTATATGTTAGTTTCTCACTTAAAAGAAGGCAGAGAATTTGACTATTGATTTCAAATTTTCTGTCTGGGCAGGAGAGCTTGCATTTTATTAAATGCAGTCCATTTGTGGTGAAATATTCTTTTTATTTTTCTAGATAGATTGCTGATTTACTTAAGAATGGTGGGAAAATAAGTCTGTACCTGCTGAGTGCTGAAGAGAAGTGTTTATTTGCTTTATTGATTTGGTCCATTTTTGTAAGATGTTTTCTATGTATTTTTCATCTGGCTACAAAACCTGTCCACAAATGATTCCACCGTCTCAGTATTCTGGACAATAGTTCCAAAGAGAGAGTTTGGAATCTGCAAATCGTTCTTCTGGAGAATTCTTTTTTTTAGCAGAAGGTCTGTCCTTTAAATGTGGAAGGGTTTGTAACTGCAACTCCCATACTTTTCAGTAATCTTAACTGGTTTTTTCTGATTCTCTTATGGTTTGAAAGCATAAAAGAAATAAAAGTTTTGAATTCCAAGCTAGGATCCTCAGTTCATTGTTAAGTAGGAAACATGGTCAATCATGGCTACTGATATCAACAAAAGAAGTATTAAGCTTTCAAAAATGATCCTTCTGGATTTGACTTCTTTATTTTGATTCACAGAATAAAATCTCCCTCCTTAAAATCAAAAGGATGGTATTGCTTCCAAGGAAAAATTCTTCATTTATTAAAAAAATAGTGTATTTGAAAACCATTCTGTCATGATAAGCAAGAAATATGCCTGATTCATAGTGTTAAGTGGACAAGTATAGCGAGTGTATGACCTACAATGTGTAAAATGTATATATGTTTATGTATAGGAAGGCTTTTTGCAATAAATGTGATAGGCTATTGTGTAAAGGTTGGGATGATAGGTGCTTTTTTCAAAAAAGAATTTAATTCTGTTAATTTTACAATATCGTTATGGAGAAAAAGAGCACTGGATATTTTTGTAAAATGGTGACTCCTTTAGGTGATTGGGACTAATTATCTCACCATTCTTTGGCTTTCCGAGTTAAAATCTTTTCAATGTTGGGTGCTTTTTTTCCCCCCCAAGTGATGTTTTATTCTGTTGGAGATGACCATTTTTACTGTTTTATAGAGGAAGTCAAAGGGAGATTTTTAGAACCAGACTGAAAAGATGAAACAGAAATTTCCATGCAATTTAGATTTAATTATTTTTTGGAGACAGACAGGGTCTTGCTCTGTCTTCAGGATTAGAATGCAGTGGCATCATTTTAGCTCACTGCAACCTTGAACTCTTGAGCTCAAGTGATCCTTGTGCGTCAGCCTTCTGAGCAGCTGGGACAATCGAAGCACACCATCACTCCCAGCTAATTTATTTATTTATTTATTTTTGATAGAAAATAGGGTCTTGCTCAGGCTGATCTCAAACTCCTGGTCTCAAGTGATCCTCCCACCTCAGCCTCTCAAAGTTCTGGATTACAGGTATGAGTCACCATACCTGGCCCAGCAATTTAAATGTATAGTATCCTTCTAAGTTTAACTTTCAATTTTTTAGCTAATCAGGTGGATGAAAAAAATCTTGACAAATTCTAAACTATACTAAAAATAGTATACTCAACTGAACTAAAAATAAAAAAATAATGTAGTTTAAGGTGTTCACCAAACTTCCATTAACTAAATAACCTGTTGCAATGAAATATATTTTGAAAAAACCCTTATGTTTACATGTCAGGCTTAAAAAGTTGTGTATATATGCGTGTGTGTGTGTGTGTGTGGACATACATACATGTGTGTGTGTGTATACATATGCATGTATATATGCATGTGTGTGTGTGGACATACATATGTGTGTGTGTGTGTGTGTGTGTGTGTGTATAGCTTTTTGGGAGCAAACAGGTTTATTGTACAATTAGTTCATGCACATATGAGGTCAGTTAACTTGGTTCAGCTTTTAGTCATCCTTAGAAGGATGGCTAAAGATAGCAGATTCAACCCACTTCATTTCCTATGTGTGCCGAAAGTCACTGATGTTGGATTTTGGCAGAGAAAATAAATTCAAATGTAAGAGGATGTAGGCATGTTGATATCCAGACCAGAGAAAGAAGTTAAAGCAGTAACTTTGTTTTGGATAGAGGTGGGTGGGAAGGACGCTCTCTTTGAAGCAATGTTGGGAGCCTGCATGATTTTCTAGGAGACTTTCCAAATTTAATTATTTTTGTACTCAGTGCTTCAAATGTCAAATAATTCCAGTTATCTAAACTTCGATAAAGGCATACGAGTCCCCCATTTCCTGTGATTTATAACTGTACTTGTTTGGGGGAAGGAAGTTTCAAAGGTGGGATTCATTTTTTGCGGTAGTGGCTGTTTTCATGGTACACTTTTCCAGGCAGTGTTGTGAAAGTAGCCCAGGAAACTTTGTTGATCATTGGCTAAAAAAGTGACACTTAAAGGTGAGTTAGGGATGGCAAAGTAGGAAGTAGTGTAAGAAATGCTTAACAAAATAAATTTGGAATAAAATCTTTGCCCATTTGTCAATTCTTGTATTATTAAAAAAAGAAAGGAGGAAAAATAAAGATTTGATAATCCAGGATGCCCAGAGCAATACATTTCCACTTCCATCCTTGTATTTTATGCTGAAGAGCAATTTGCCTGTCTCCATTAAGTTTCTTATTGATATTCACATATGGATAAGTATTTCTTTACATTCACCTGTCTCTTATTATATACTGAAAATATAATATAGTTTTTCAGTTGGCAGCATTATTGTTGGTTTGGGAAATCTCCACATTTTAATAAAAATGCAATTGGCATAGGATTTTTTCCCTATTTAATTAAATTTTTTCCTAACACAGCTTATCATGGGTGCAATTTCCAGGTCATGCTTCTTTCTATTTGTAGACTCTTTCTTTCAAATAGAAAAAACAAAAAAGTGAAAAAAAAATGTGAGAATTATGAGACATTTTGGTTTTATTTATATTGTGTTATAAGAATTTTTTCAACTTAACTCTTATTTATATACCTCCAAAATTATCAGTCCAAGTTTATTTTAAGCAGACAACTTAGCATCACTTCTATTTGTTTTTCTTATTTAAAAGTTTTTTTTATATATATAAGAATTCCCATTAATGGGAGAATACTGAGCTTTCCTTTTCCAAATATGCAGATGAAAAGGGGAAATGAATGATTGAACTTTTTACTTTCATCCAGATGTCTTGGCATTCTGCCAGCCCAGTCTGAGTGTTTGTGTGTCTCTGTGTGATCATGTGTTGTAGCCAGCAAGTCCCAGGTAGAAATCGGTGGAGTCAATTCTGGGACGGTGGTGGGATCTGCTGGCATGGAAGGTGGTGGGTGTAAGTTGTCCGGCCAATCTCCCACATACTCAGGTATCCTTCCAGGCACAGGTGTGCTGGGATGGGCTGCAGAACTCTGAGGTGGACAGGGCACCTGCCCACAAATTCCAGGGACTAACAAAAGGAGCAGCCGCTCCTCAGGAACGGTACTTGTGGTCTCATAGCAGGACTGGAGTTATTCAACCCCCACGGGAAAGAGATTGTGCGTCGTTTCAAGAAATTATTCTTTGCATCTCCTTGAAAGAACTCTGCTGTGTAGTATTCCTAGCAACATTCCTAGCAACATCCCAGCAACAGTGAGGGAAGAAAGAGATCCTCACTCACAGAAGTTGGTAAAGCAAAGGTGATTTGGGACTGTGGCATAAATGTGTTATTAAAATTCCTTTCTTAGAGGGTGAACCATGTCTAATTTCACAAATTGATTTTATCCGCCAGAATCAGCAATACCTTTCCGTCTGCAGTCCACCGTCACACAGACACATTTCTCTTTTAAATATGTTTTTTCTCTTAAAACCAGTACTATTATCTGAAGTCCGCGTGTGAGTGACATACTCAAATCCCATCTGCCGATCTACCTTTCAAACCCAGTGTCCTCCTTGTTCCCCATTTTTCACTGTTCAGGCCCTCTGCAGAACATCCTTGTCCCAGCAGACCTTTATACAAGGACTGTTGATCACAACCCAAGAACTGTCATCCTATTTGCATTCTGTGGATGCGTCATTATTCACAACATTTGATGTCCATAAAAACACATTAAAACTATTTCCTTGAGCAAAAATAATCAGCTCTCTGCTGTACATATCATTTGTATACTCAAATTGTAAAATGTAAATTGATATATAAGAAAATGGCCCATTAACTTTTTCATTAATGAAAATAATACATTTTGTATGTCAGCAGTGGGAGGATCTTGCCTTCACTTTAGCAACCTGAAGGGGAAAAAGGCCCTCCTCCTTTTCCTTTTCTGATTTCATAAAAATGATGGGTATCATCAAGCAGAGATTCTTTTATGTATCTAATTTGTCTTAAAATATGGAGCCTCTGATTTGTTATAAAATTAAAACTACCCTGAGACAGCATCCTTTTGAAAAGAAAAGGAAAAATAAATATATATTATTTGATTATGTCCGAGAGGACTGGTTTTCACCGTGGATAATGTGCAATTGTCTTAAGATGTTTGTTGTATTTACAGTATTTAATTGTATGCCCCCATATTATATTTCACATCTTACCAAAATCTTAAAATGCTAAAAGAAAAGAATGTCTTCTGTGGCCAGATAGCAATCATAACCTGCAAAGCTATAATCAGTTTAAAAATATTGAATATAACTTTTTGTTATGAGATATGAACATTTTTATTAAATTTCAGCAGGATTTACTTTGATTACTTTTTTGTTAGAATTTAGTGCAGCCTTTTTATACAAGAGAATATTGAATTAATCATCTGTCTTTTTTCAGGCGTTAATAATAGTCATATTCTTCCAGGGTACGGGATTTAACTCCTCCATTGCCTACATGACCGGTTGTCAAGTCACAGTATTTGATTAAAGCAAGATTAATAATTTGTCTATCACTGATACATCATGCACTAAGAGATAAAGAACATCTGATATTAACTGAGAAATAAAATCTGCCTTCAGTAAATTGCATAGAAAAATTACACAGTACATTTAAATTACCATTTGCTTAGCAACATGCCCTTGTAGCCATTTCAGTGGGGCTATAAAATGATCGATTTACTTTAATTTTCTACTGAATCCTGAAAAAAAAAATGGCTATCAGTAACCTATCCCTTCATCATAGCATGCTGATTCACTCTGTGTATTAAATTTACTGGCAAGGAGCAAGACGTTAACAAAAAGTAACAGATAATGTGCACATTTCATGCATAATCTGTAATATGAGATATGTATTAATAGGGAAATTATGATGCATTCAATTATTCTGAAATGCCTTCCAGAGATGTTTTGATTTGGCGGCACTCGGATAGTAGCAGCACAGCGGGGAGCATCTCAAGTGATGAATAACCTAATCTCCTAATCTCAAAATGGGCACTATGTGCAGCTACTCTAGGAGAGGCTGGTGGGAGAAAGCACACTTCTCAGACACGGCCACTACCACTTATCCAACAAAAACAGCACCCCCCAACAACAACAAGATCACCAGCATCCCAGCCTGCCACCCTGCCACCCAGCCTTTTTAAAATCAAGAAACGGAATGCACCCTCTCTAAGGAATCTGTTTTGTTCCCTGTGATCACACAGGTCTAGATTCTAATGTGAGAGGCACCTTCCCACTCCTCTCCGCAAAACTGACAAGACAAAAGGCTATAAAATGATTGCACTTGCCTGAGTGCTGTGAGGACTCGGTATTTATGAGACATGTATCACAAGAACCCTTACTAATTTGCCATGTTTCACGCACACCTGGAATAATCTTCCCCACGTGTACCTTTTTTTGTTGTTTTCCTCAATTTCTGAAGAAAGCCTACCACGACAGGAAACTGTTCATTTTGTATAATAAGCCCCATGTTCTATAAAGCTGCTTGGGTGTAATTAAGTGGCTATGTTTACTTCTCCATGTAGGGAACAATGGTCTGGCTCCTTGCGGAGGTCAAGCAGGATTTATTTTATTGTATACGGAGACAGAACGGAGGAGGAAGTTGTCAAGATAGGAGCTGGTCATTCCCTTGCCATTGACGTGTCCCTCGCTATGGAAGAGCAAGGCTGTATATTTTTTACCCCTCTGATTTACTTCCCCTCTTTCATGGGATCATTGCTACAAAACTATTAAGTGTTGTAAGGAAAATAAGTCCTGAGCAAAAATATGCTGTGCCTGGATGCCTTCCCCCACCCTCAAATTACTTGATTGCAGCAGACTCACTTTTGAGATTAATGCAATTTTGCATAAGGTAATATTACACGAGTGTATTACTTTTCAGTAATTATTCAATGGAGTTAATATGGCAGACTTCTTGAAGAAAAATTAGAACCGTGGCGTCTCATTTCTCTAAATCCCCAGCACTGTTCAGTAGGGTAACAATAATAATTATGTATAAATAAATAAATTTCTTTTATCAATGTTCACTTGGGCTAGAAATAACGGGCAGCCTCATCCCCAATCAGAACACTAACGGCTGTACTTTTTAATTAGCAGTGTTCCGAGGGGCAGAAATGATTTTATGTGCAGTTTTGTTCTGCTGCAGTTGAGGAGAGTGACACAGTGATTTGTTATAACAAGGATCTTTGCAGTTTAATCATCGTGTGAAATTATGTGTGCTATTTTGCTTCTGCTTTTCCTTGCACCTTTGGGTTTGAGCCACTCCAAAACAGAGGACAGGAAAGGCTCATGGACTCTGTTTCCTAAAGCAATTTTCTCTCCTCTAGGTCTGATTTCACGTGAGCATCATTTTAAACTCCAGCAAGCTGTGGTTCTGTTTAACTAGCCCTTGCTTCCAGGGGTCCCAGGCCTGCTATTACGTTTCCTTACCATGATACATACTTCGCGGTGCATTTTTCTCACTAATCATGGTTTAGCAAACAAGGAAGGAGAGGGCCCCGGTTTATGAAACTTTCTGATGAGTGATGTTCCGTTTATTTCAGTCTTTAGTATACTAGAATGTACAATTGCTCTGAAGATAAATAAAAGATTCAGCCCGTGCCACTGGAGAGCAGAGCAGCATGTCTTTGGCATTGCTTGAGACTTATCTGATTTGGATTTGTATACCTCATGGGGAATGGCAAAATATTGGAACAGACGGCTTGATATTTCCGAAGAATATAGTGGGCTTTATTAGCACCAGTTTCGTTCCCTGACTGACGGCTTTTTCAAATTTTTTATCTTATTAATCCGTGCTACTGTATGTAAATGTTATTCCTCTCTGCATAAGGGAGGCAACCAGCGATTTGTAATAAATGCTTATGAGTGCCTGAGGCTGCACTTAAACTTTAAAACATCTATTATTAAGTTGCAAAAAAACACTGTAATGGCCAATACTGACCTCATAGGAATTTTAAACTGTGGTCTGCTCTTCTGCATTAAAAACAAAAAAATTGCCTCAAGTTAGAATTATGAGCAATGCTATTTTAACAGCTGCATTTTGATTATTAAAGTGTGTTTTACAACTGAATTAC
Source organism: Loris lydekkerianus (assembly GCA_963574355.1). NCBI lineage: Eukaryota > Metazoa > Chordata > Mammalia > Primates > Lorisidae > Loris > Loris lydekkerianus. The sequence continues at coordinate 54,832 of CAUYPK010002926.1, forward strand.
AATGCTTTTATGGACTCTAGGTATAAGATTTAAAAAGGTCATTAAACATAGTCGGGTTTTGTCACAGTAGGTGTCATTGTATACAATGGACAATACACAATCTATTTTATGCCATGGCACTTAGGATTTAAAATAGCATGCAGGAGCGTTTTAGTTTGTTTAACCATGTAGATTACTATAGACCTCTCAAGGATCTTGACAGTTTGCAGTCTGAGATGACTACTTTCATTATTATTTTATTAATTTGACAAGAAGCCCTACAGATTTTCTGTGTATCACTGATCCATTTGTCCCAGAAATAATTAAAAATGCCAGCCTGGAGCAACAGACAACAGATACACTTTTGGCAAATCAATGTTCAAAAATGCATTGCTTGTACTGTAGCCAACTCTGTCGTCCTGAAACATTTCTACGTCTCCTCCATCTGATCATATACGGGCTTGTTGACAATAGGTATTGACCCATGGTGGAGGTTTTCCAAATGTCGGACCTTTAAATTGATTTCTCTTTTATGTCCTATTCTGGATACTATAGGTAATGTTTATATCTCTTGTTGCACAAATACAAGGTAAAGTTGCTGCAGTTTCCCGGGGCAGGGCTGCCTCTGCTGTATACAGCTCAGCAAGGCGGTAAATGTGAACTTGGGTTTGCCTTGCCTGTGCCCTGCCTGCTAGCTACTTATATGTAAATCTTTAATTTTCTTTTCATTAATTTGGCATGGTGCTATGCCTGTGACTCGCTGGAGTCTGTGCTATCCGTGGAACCGATTTCTGGGTGCCGGATTGTTGATGAGGACACAGGGATAGAGGTGTGATAAGGAGTATAGAATCCTCAAAATATTTGACAAAAATGTCACAAAGGATTGTATTTGCATGTAGTACCCTGGGTAGGACATAATGATTAGTGTGCAGTGCGTTGCTGGCACTGCGTATCGAGCTCATCCAGATAACATGTCTGCTGCACAGCTTTGAATATTGTATATGTACTTTGAACATATCTATGACTAGCAAAGCTGTCATTCTGTTGAAAAATGTAGCTGCACGAATGACAATACTGGTTTAATTTTTTTTTTTAAAGAGGACATCTTCTAAATAATTATTATCATGCTAATAACATTTGTATTCTTTTGTGTTTAATTAAGATCTGCCTGTCTAAGCATGAAATAGGTTTGAAATCATGAATGAGTATGCTATCCTTAACCTACTTAGTAAATCAGTTTTAATTTGGCTTTCTTTAGGTGAAATCATAACAATAGACTGCTGTATACAAAAATCCATACTTCCTGGCTATAAATAATCTTGGAAATATTTAACACTTAACAAAGCTTCCCATAAAATTAAAGAAGCCCCTCTTATGAACGTTAAGTGTTGAATCAAAAATGATTCGACAATTATGTAAGTCATTTCTTTTACAAAGTTAACATTAACTCTTTATTCCTTAGAGTAATTCATAAACAAGCAGTTTTATATTTTGACCTCTTTGGCTTTGGCATGTGATTTTTTTTTATGTAGTAAAAAAAATTAATGTAAGATTCATACGCCTACTACTTCTGAGAGGACTCAAAGCAGCAAACGGGATAAAAAACAGTGAAAAATAAGCCATTCAGGGATAAAACGTAACAGGTTATGTAATTTAATGATCACAAACTGTTTTGAAATACATCATGCCTTTTTGTTCTGTTAAAATAACGATATCTGTTGGTATTCTTTTTTTTTTTTTTGTATTGTTATTGTTTTTCCTTCTGTAATTTTATAGCTAATACCTAGGCAGGCAATTATGCTAAAAGAAATGATCTTTGTCATTTTGCGAGGGTTCTTTTTTATTTCCAAGGAACTTACGGCTTCTATAACCTGGCGTATTCACTCTTCCCCATCCCAACTGTAACCATTTGCATGCTGTGATTTATAAGGTTATTGGAAAACACCTCCATTTATCAATTATGAGAGAGCACAGCCTGCTCGGGAACAGTTCGAGCAGTATCCCTGGCAAGTAAAATGTCTAAGGAGGTGGTGGGGAGAAAGGAAAGATGAGAAAATGGCAACAGGAGGAAAGTGGGAGTGCAGAGAACTCATTGATGCTTCTGCTTTTGTTTTCCTGCTGAGCTCCTCTTGCCCTTCCTCCCACAGCTTTCCTGGTGTTGTGCACACAGGCCCTGCCATTTAATTCTTCCATCCATATTTTTGGTGCTCACACTGTTTTTCTGTGAATCTGTATTTATTTCTCAGTTGTCAGCAAATATGTTCTGCGTGTCTATGCATTGTGCGTCCTGTGCTGGAGGGCCTAGCCTTGTGCAGGGCCCCAGGCAGATCATCAAGGAAGTGAGGCTGGGACCTACGCTCTCCGGCTATCACCTGCAAAACAAGCTTATAGGACAGGACCAGTCGAAAAACAAATAGAAAAGACAATGGGAATGAGTGCTCAGTAAATAATGCATATTTTTTAAATGGTTTGCACCATAGCACCTACCATGTCAGAATTTCTTAATATAGGATCGTCAATAACAATAGTAATAAGTTGATGATGAGGAGGACATTGATGCCAATAAAGACGTTAGAAGCTGTCAGGGAGAAAGAGATTAGAATGGAGCCAGTTTTCTGCAACTTACAAGACACAGCATTTGAATGGGTTTTCCACCATGCAGGTGGCTTTGCTGAAACGCCACTTACCCATTTTCCTGATTCTTGTTCTTTCTCCATGCCACTTATTACATACTCATCTACTACTTAAGTTGCTGTCTTTTTTTTTTTTTTTTTTTTGTAGAGACAAAGTCTCACTTTATCACCCTCAGTAGAGTGCCTGGCTATTTTTTTGGTGCACTTTGGCTGGGGCTGGATTTGAACCCACCAGGATGGGACCAGCATCCTACCCACTGATCCACAGGCACTGCCCTTTTTTTTGTCTCTCTTCCTCCACTTGGAAATAAGCTTCATGAGGACAGGGATCTTTGTTTTGTTTGCTGATAAATCCCCAGGTCTCTCACAGGTGTGGCACAGAGTAGGCATTGAATAAATACTTCTTGTATGTCGAGTGAATGTCTGATGTCTCGTCTGATTTGCCAGCCGGCTCTGACTGTTTCCTAGCCTCATGACTGGAGGGCTCTTATCCTGTGCCCTGTGTGGCTGCGTTATCCAGCGGACAAGGGGTGGAGAAGAGATTTCCAGTGACAGTGATGTGATCTGTGACACCTCTGTGGCCTGGCTTGTAGTAAGTTTCTAGGAAGAGCCAGAAAATTCCGTAGTAGCCCACTTGTTTGCTTATTGAATCCAGTTCTAAGCAAGCTTTTCAAGAGCAACTCATGTCCTTGAACAATTTTCTCAAGCAGGCATAGCAGTTAAGTGAAGAGGCTTTGACATTAGATAGACTTGGGTTCAAATCCTTTCCCCCACCCAACTCCATGCCAAGTTAACCCTAAGCAAGTTCTTAGCTTCCGTAAGCTCCACTGTTCTTATTTATGGACCGGGATAATAAGGATATGTTGTACCTACCTCCTAGGTTGAATGAAATGAAAGGCTGTATGAACTCTGTGCAATGCTGGGCAGGCAAGCACTTAAGACATGTTATCAGTGAAATAATACCCAGTGAAATACTGCTAATAATTGCTATTGGTTAAAAATTATTATTACTGTTATTATTTATTTGGGTACCAATTCATTATGTTGTGTAAAATATGGTAAACCTTTTTTGTGATCTGTGTTACACACCGAATTCTCTCTTTTTTTATTGTTTAATCCTGCCGTCTCTAAGCTCTTTTTTTCCTGTTTTCTCAGGGATTTATATTATTACTAGGATTTATTGGGGGGGGGGCCTTAAGTGGCTACCTTAAGAAAATTTACTGAAATTTAAAACTGTATTATTACTTTAGAATTTAGAAAAAAAATTATTTTCTACCCAAGCCATGATGCTTAATAGCAAAAGGAGTAAAAATTGTGTGATTTGGATTAAGGACAATGGAGAAAGGAAGACAAAGGAGGAATGGTTCTATTCCATTCACCATCTTGATTTTATTTTCAATTTCCATACCCTTGATGACTATATCAACTTGGTTCTTTTTTTTTTTTTTTTTTTTTTTTTTTGGCTGGGGCTGGGTTTGAACCTGCCACCTCCAGTATAGGGGCCAGAGCCCTACTCCTTTGAGTCACAGGCACCACCCACAACTTGTTTTTTTTAATGTAACCAGATTTGTTTCCTTTTCGTTTATTTCCTTCAAAGTAACTATTATTTGTCAAATAATGAATTATTTAGAATCTGTATCTGTAAATCTATCTATCTATACATATATAGAGAGAATGAATATCTTCAAACTGGGAATTACTTTCAGAAATAAATCTAAACATAAAAAGATAATTAATTTTGAAAAAGAAAAGTGATATGTTAGAGTTGCACTAAACACATTACAAGATTGCAATGATAAAAATGATAACGATACTAGCATAAGATCAAATAGACATATCAATGTGATATAATTTAAGTATAGAAATTAAACAGTATAAATATTTTATATAATTAAAAATTGCATTTCAATTTAATGGGAAAAGAATGAATAATTCAAAAAATTACATTGGAAATTTAATTATTTGGGGAAAAAGAGCTTAGAATTCTGCCTCATGTGAACATATATTTATGATCAATTAAGAAGTTAGATGTAAAAGCTAAATTCATAAGAAACGTCTAGATGAAAGAAATGTTACCACTTACAGATTTAAGTAAAAGGAAAGCCATTTTAGCATAAAAGCAAAGAAAGGGAATATAAAGAAAAATAGATTTCAATGGTGTAAAAATTAAATATTTGTACAAAAAATTAAAAGGTAAAAAAAGAAAATATTTTTTTTCTTTTGGTAAATATTTGGAACATTTTCAAAAGATAAAGTATGAATATAAAAAAGGATTTCTTAAAAATCAGAGAAGAATTCTGCTATGAATATATGTCCATAAAATTCATCCTTTGTCTTCTTGGAAACCTTCAAAAAGCAACATGGAGAAAGGAAAGCAAAAGCCTACGTGGTATTTTGGGGCTGGATTAGAATACGGACTTGCGAATGTTTGCAAGGGCTGCCAATAGGAAGTGTATTTGCACAGGAACCATTTGGGAGTATGTTGAGGAGAAGACTGGGTTATGTAATCCAAGGTTCTCTACCCCCTCATACAAACACACTCCTGTTGTCAGGGAGACACCCTGACGCACAAGTGCTAGATTCCTCGTCTGCAAAGGGGACAGAAGCCCCCTCCCTGTGAGCTGTCAGAGGCAGGGGTGCCATGATGACTTAGGAACACAAGCACACTAGCGCCTCAGAGCCTGGCTGTCTCTGAGAAGACATTCTGTGAAAACTGAACATGTCTAACTCCGTCCTGCTTACCAGAGCATCTTACAAACAGCTCTTCCAGAAGGCTTCAACTCATATACTTGATGGAGCATCTATACAAAGATTAAAAAGGAGGAAAAGAGTCTTCTCCTTTATTAACAACAACAACAACAACAACATCAATAGGATGAGGTTGCTGGCACAGATATAAATTGAAAATAAATGTGAAACTATTAATTAAAAAAATCAAAATTAAACTCTTTAAAGAAAAACCGTAATGTGGAAATGCAAGAATTCAGAAGAGAAATGATGAGGGGACAGAAAGAATTAAAAGTGAGCTGAAGGAACTTAGGAAAGAAGTAGATGAAAAATAATGAAATCCAGTAAAGAGGAAGGAGCACAAGTGCAGGAGACCCTGTGGAGGTCGTGGAAAGGGACCTGGGGTTCAAATAAGATAAGTGAATTGAATGAAATAGATATTTAAAAAGAGATAAAAAGGATCTGAATAAAAATGGCAGAAATAGAGAACATCAGCGAGAGATGCACTGTACGTTCCTTTGGATTCCTTTTGGAAGAAAACACTGTACCAATGAAATAAAACTATTATTTAGATACAAAATTTGGGAAAATTTTCCTTAAAGGAAAGAATGCGTCTACCTACTGAAGGGGCACCAAGGCCAAGAAAATGGACCCATTTCACTCACTACAAATATTAAGGCTTAAGCAGCTAGGCAAAAATGATTAGGTCACCTTTAAGGGATTAAAGATCAGATTGGCCTCAAATTTCTCCACAGCAATCTTCAATCCCCAAAGATAATATGATAAAATTTGCCACATACTTAATAAAAGAAAATATGAGTGAAGGATTTTATGTCTATTAAAACTTTCCTTCTAATATAAAAACTATAAACCAATGAAGATGATACAAGTCAAGGTGTATTCTTTCTCAACAAGCTCTTCTATAGGAGATTACTAGAAAATGAATATTAACAAAACACAAGATAACTTGAGAAAATATAGCAAAACAACTGGCAGTGAACATTCTCGATATATAATACAACTAACGTTAAAACTACCATGGAAAGTAGAGTAACAGACAGGATGTAAATGTTACATGCTAGTGATTCTCCAACTATAAGGTACATCACCTAGGGAGCTTGTTAAAATCCAAATTCTGAAAAATTCGGTCTGGGTGAGGCCTGAGATTCTGTATTTCTAATAAGCACCCACCTGAGCTTGATGCGGCAGGTCTCTGGGCCAGTCTTGGAGCGGCAGGTATATCAATGTAAAAAAATGTATCAAGTTAGTAAGGAAAAGGAGATGGAAAGAAAAAGAAGCACGATTATTTATTCATCTCTTATAACTGTGAATTAATGAATATCATCTACTGCTGAGAAATTAACTCGTAGAAGCATATCCCTTAGTAGTGCAAAGGTAGATATTGATAAATATGATATTATTGATCAAAACCAAGTGGCAGAGGAACAAAAGTGGTGCCAAGGAAGGGAAGACATACTTTTTTCATTGCTCACAGTGGGAGACTACTAGATAGAGTCCCCAAAGGTGGAGGACCAAATATATTATATAAAGATATAATTATAAGGCAATCATTAAAACAAATTAAACCCTGTTCTGAAATATTGGAACTATAAACACGCAAAAGAAAATAGACCACACAACAGTAACTACAAAGAAACAAAACAATGTAACAGAACTAAGACCAAATATACCAATTATAGCAATAATGCAAATTGCCCAAAATTAATTATTCAAAGACTAATGCTTTCAATTTGGATCACAGAGCAAACTCATTTTGTATATCAGGATTTCTCAGCTTGATGAGTGCTGATGTTTTGGACTGGATGATTTTTTTTTGGTGGGTTGGTGGAGCGCCTGTGCATTGTGGGATGCTTAGCATCAGCCCTGCATTAGTCCCACCAGATGCCAGTAACACACCCCCACCACTTCAGGTGAAGACATAGCATACAAATGTTAAAAGATACCTGGTAAGATGGTATTCATATCAAACGAGAAGAAATTGAGGACAAAGGCATTCAACAAATAAGAGGAAGTAATGGGAAAGGATGAAATCTGTAACGAAGTTCTGATGCTGTAGCATCAACATGTAAAAAGTATGGGACATGGAAAGCAAAATAGAAACACAGTAACAGTTCACCTCGTTCACTTCTTATAGTTCATGATCAGATGAAATGAAAGAAAGTAGATACCCAGAAGACTGAAATAATATAGACTTTTTAGTTGTATATAAGTTCTACTTCATAAAAAGGAATAAAACATTATCTTATAATCACCATGAACCCTTAACCTGATCATGTCCTAGGCAACCAAGGAAATCACAATTATCTCCAGATACATAAATAGCCAAACAAACATTTTCTGATCACAAACAACAAAACTAAAATTCTGAACAAAATCAGAAAATACATTTTCCTACCATCTAGAGGAAAATGTCTTAAGTCCAGGATTAAACAGGAAATATAATTTTTTTAATAAAATTCAGAATATGTAAGGGAAAAAAGAGGATGACTGCACGACAGTGTGTATTACAGCTGATGCGATCCATCTAAAGGAATATTCAAAGAAAATTCATAGCTTTACATTTTTATATACATATATAACGAAGACTACAAAAATTAATTATCTGAAACAAGAAAGGATAGCAAAATAAATTTAAGAAATAAGAAGGAACAGTAGAAATTAATGAGTTTGAAAAATAGACGAAGAACAAAAATGATACAGTTAAGGTATGAGTGAAATTCTTAAGAAAAGTAGAATAACCACAAAAATGAGGAAAATTAAAGGTCAGAAGAAATGACTACTTAATGTTTTGCAAATACATTTTTAAAATGCATCTGAAATAATGTATTTGAATTGACTCTAAGACAGTGGTTCTCAACCTGGGGGTGGCAACCCCTTTGGGAGTCTCCTGCATATCAGATATTTACACTATGATTCATAACAGTAGCAAAATTATAGTTATAAAGTAGCAAGGAAAATAATTTTATGATGGGGGTCACCACAATGTGAGGAACTGTATTAAAGGGTCACGGCATTAGGAAGGTTGAGAACCACGGCTCTAAGAGAAGCATCCATTTAAGCAGGTGTGTTTCCATAGAAGACGTCGAAAATACGTTCAGTTATCCACCTCCCTCCTCCCCTTCAAAATAAAACAACTAAGTTTTGATGGTTTCACAAGGGAAATACTAATAAATCTTTTAAAAGTAGATAACTTCAGTGCTTTTTAATCTAATTCAGATCACAAGTAAAAGGAAAGTTTTCAAAATATTTTGAAGAAGTGAGTCTGAATTTATACAAAAAGAAAATGAGAGACCCATGTTTCCAGACTTGCCTTTCCTTTAGATCCCCAAAGACCCAGGCATAGATTCTGTTGTAATTAGTTGGTCTTGGTGGGGGCAAGTTGTTTGCTACTCTGTGGCTTTATTTTTGTTTTTAAAGCATCCTATTGATTGTAATAAGCAGTTAGATTGGATAATCATTGTTCTAGATCAATGTCTCTAGAAATATCAGCACAAAAGTCTTAAATAAATATTAATATTTGGAATGCAGTGATATATTAAAAAATATATCATATAACCAGGATGTTTCAACATTGGGACATTTCATAATATAATATTAAGGGAAGAAAAATTATATAACCATTTTCATAGATGCTTATAGTCCCAGTTACTATAGAGAATTACCTAAGCCCAGGAGTTGGAGGTTGCTGTGAACTGTGATGTCACTGCACTCTACCGAGGGAGATAAAGTGAGACTCTGTCTCTAAAAAAAAAAAATAATAATAATAAATAACAAGATTCAGTAAAAGAATATAGGCATTTCACACCAAATGCTATCATCCTGTTTTCTGGGGAAACATTGAAAACATTCCTACCTATGTTAGAAAAGAGAAAAAGGGTGGCTCCAAGGAGTAGGGTCCCGGCCCCATATGCTGGAGGTGGCAGGTTCAAACCCAGCCCCCCCCCACCCCCCAAAAATAGAAAAAAGAAAGAAAGGAGAAAAGGGAAAAGGATGTGCACAATCAACATACGGTATTATAAGATGAACGAGTCAATGCAAATAGATGAGAAAGAAAAAGAATAAAACCTAGAAATGAGAAGGTAAAAAAAATATGACCTTGAAAATGATATAATTAAATACTTCAGAAACCAAGAAAATTAACTCAAATTATTGCAACAATAAAGTCATTCAGATGTCAGGGTACTATATTAAAATACAGACGTCCATGGTTGGTATGTTTACAAACAAGTTAGAAGATATAAGTGGAGAAAATGCTTATTTTATAATAACAATAAAAAGGAAATTTATAGGTATGAGCTTAACAAGAAATGTCAGACTTATATGAAATCAACTTAAAAATATTTTTGAAGTCCACAAAAGATTGTATGAACAAATGGAAAGGCATATCATATTCTTGGATAGAAAGACTCAACATCATTAAGATGCTAATCCTCCCTGAATTTACTTATAAATTTAACATGATCCCGATAAAAATACCAAGTCTTTTTTCCCCAAAACTAGACAAGTTGATTGTATAATTCATGTGAAAATCAACAAGAATAGCCAGGAAATTTCTGAAAAAGAAGACCGATGTAGAAGAATTAGACAAATATAGAAAAATGTGATTGGTATGCTATGATTTGTATAGAAGAAAAAGAAAAAAATTATAAAATGCACACATAATATCGTGTGCTGTGCGTGCATTTGGCTTGCAAATGCACACTGTTGTCTTCTGGTAATGTAAATAAGAAACAAAGAAAGATGGTAACTTATTGGGGATATATATACTCATCTATTCCAGATAGAGGTAGGAAAGAGATCCTTCACTAAATGCTTTTTTAAAATCAATTTTGAGGTTAGAATCATTGTGATTGTATCAATATATTTCTAAATAACTAAATAAGCAAAATACAAATTCATTTACAAAAGAAGTGGACAAAGAACAGTAAATTGGGATAAAGAAATTTTGAACATCATTAATCAAGGAATATAAATTAAAGCAATAAAAATAATGAAACTTTATTGATATTTACAGTACGTTACCCACTGCCACAAGCACTTTATATGCTTTGTTTAACTTACTCCTCAGAGGAGAGGGAAACCTGCGGCCTCAAGAGCACACGTAGCCCTCTAGGTCCCCAAGCACGGCCCCTCGACCAGATCCATACTTCACAGAACATGAACCCTTTATTAGAAGGATTTGTTCCATACAATGTGGATTTGGTTGAAAGGCCACACAAGGATCCAGAGGCTACCTACGGCCCCACAGCTGCAGGTTCTCCAATTGTATTATTGTAAAACTAGCCCTAGAACAATTAACTGATTAACAGATACCTTTGGAATCATCTACCATGTGTAAGATGTTGTGCTAGGTATGGAGAGAGGGTGGTAGACTTTGACATGACTGAAAATAAAGATCTGGATGCCATAAAGGGTGGGTTCAGTGCTGTTTTTCTAATCTCATAGCATCTAGACTTAAATAAACTCACCCAATTTCATGAGAGCAATTGTTAAGATAATAAAAAAGAGGATTGCTTAGGTAGGAGAGAGATCAAATGTTGATACATCAGAGGCAGAAAAGGCATAAAGCACATGAAAACTGTAACATTCAACACCTTAGTGGATGGGTGACTTGAGAAAATTAATTTAGCTAACCAGTCTATACTTCAGCAGCCTCAACGGTAAAGAGAGAGAATCTTAGTACCTAACTCACAGGACTGTGGTGCACACATGAAACTCTTTTGAGACGTGGCCAAGCAGGTGGTAAGTGTTCAAAACAGGAAACCTATTGGCTTTGTTATTACAGTAAAATCCCAGCTCTTTCTGACAATTGTTGAAGTCTAGTGATTCCAGAGATGGTCCATATAAGCGGAGAGGTGATTTAGAAGATCAACTGTTTCCCACAATAGTTGACCAATGTGATGGAGATCAAAATGCAAGAAAGGGAGGAGGAGAAAGAGGAACAAAAGCATGAACGGAGAAGGCTTCCAGCAATGGTGATTTAAATCAGCAAAGGGGATGGTGTCACACAGAAGTGAGACTTGAAGGAAGACATGGAAGATGGGAACGACGCTGCATGGTCAGGACAGGCAGAATCCACTCCCCAGGGATGGAAGGAAGCACAGTAGAGCGCCTGTGTGTGTTTCTGGACGGACTCGTATCCAACCCTTTACAACTTTCTACCATGACCCTTGACAGCACAATGTGTCATTATGTGATGCAAAGTAGTACTGTTTCTATGTGATACTCTGTGTAAAGGCTACCATATCTAGCTCCACCTCATAAGCCATTATATATTACAAAATACGTTGTATTTTGATTTTCCTCTAGTAAAAGGCGAAAGAAAAGAATTATACCAGTTTGTGCAAAATGTAAAAGCCATCCTTCACAGGACAGTGGTTCTCAACCTTCCCAATGCCACAGCCCTTTAATACAATTCCTGTGGGTCGCGACTCACAGGTTGAGAACCGCTGGCTTAGAAGGTTTGACCCAGGAACATGTTGATGGAACTCAAACTTGACTAAATTTACTGAATTCCAACTTTTAGACACAGAAGTATGTGGTTAAAAGGCATGCTGAGATATGAGACTGTTTTCCTGCTGGGTTTAGTAACTATTTAAAGTGTGTCTATATACCATATATACGCAGTCATCCCTTGGTGTCCCTAGAACAGTCGTTCCAGGACCACAGGAGGATACCAAAATCCAAGAATGCTCGAATCCTTGGTAGAAAATGGCATCGGGTTTGCACACGATCTAGGCACCTGTTCCTTTATATTTTAGATCATCTCTTGATTGCCTGTAATACCTGATGCAATGTCTACACATCGCTTCATTCCTGTGCATTCAAAATAATACTTGGTGTGGGAAAATTCAAGGTTTGCTTTCAGGAACTTTGTAGCATTTCATTTTCTGAGTATTTTCTATCCATAGTCTGTTAAATCCATGAATACATAATCCATGGCTATAGAGAGCCAGCTCTGTGTGTGTGTGTGTGTGTGTGTGTGTGTGTGTGTGTGTGTGTCTCCAACAACATCTGAGTGCTTCCCAGAACTGAAGCCACAGAGAAGCACAGGCCTAGCGGTATAGGAACAGCGAGTAGTCAGCGTCACTACTTGTTCAGCACAAACATCCTACTAGGCACATTATGTTACCCCTTTATAGAGGTGTGTAAGTTGAGCTTTACTGTGTATAAGGAAGTCACAAAATCACACAGTTAATAATTTGGGATTGGATTTCAGTCATATTTGACAATAAGTCTCTTATCTTTCACATATTGGCACATAGAAATTTTAATGCACGAATTTGTTACAATCTATTTTGGTTATTGGGGTTTCATATGTTTTTATCTAACGTTGTTCTCTTACTGTTCCAGCTTTTTGAGCTTGCTAAAAGCATATATGTTACTTTCTTTATAAATAGGTTGATACAGATGTTTGCTGCATATAGAGTCTACACACACACACACACCAGACAAAAACCCCTCCTTCCATCCCACAGCCTTTCCAGTAGCTACTCCATGGACCCACTCCCCCCTGCCCCCGGTGGGGGGGATAAAAGAAAAATCTTCCCTTAGTTGTCTCTGCCTGCTTCATTTCCTTAACTTCTATTTGGGCCTCACCTTACTCCATGTATTCACCTCTTTTGTCACAGGCACAAATTCTCTTCTTCTTCTTCTTTTTTTTTTTGTATACATCTAAAGGCCACTTGTAATTCTAATGTTTTTTGACCTCTCACAATGATTTGATGTTGTTAGCCACTTTTTTCTTCCTTACAACGGTCTCTCTCTTCCCTTAAAATCCGTGACCCCCAGCTGCTGCTCGGCCTTCTGCCTCCCTCTCCTCCCAGTGGTTATTTTCCCTTGTGGCGTCTCCACTCTCCGTCCTCCCTCCAGCCCGTCCTGCCCATCCTGTGACTTTGCTGCTGTTCTGGTTCTAGTGCATTCTCCTTCCTTCATCTGCAGCCCAGTTTTTCTAACTGCTTAGTCGGTTTCCAGTCTTCAATTTCAGATTTCTAGAAGTGAATCGGACATTCTTCCTGGCCCGTATTCTGAACCTGCCATAGTTCCTGTATTCCTGATTGTGAAGGTGGAAGGGTAGGGGACACAGCAGTCAGAAAATATTTGTTAGTGAATTCCCGAAATGCAGAAGGCAGAGAGTTCACTTCTTATTTCTTTGTAGCTTAGTAACTCATATATAGGAAGAGTTTAAGAAACATTTTGTTTGGGTGTCCCAGCTGTTTATAAAGTAGCCTATAATCATCCTCTCCACAGCCCACGTGGAGCCACCAGTATAGCACTTGCAGGAAGCCCACATCTCAACCTGGGTCCATGACCTCGATGTCACACAGAGTGGTTGACCAGCTCTGTATTGCTCTGAGGTCTCTCTCCACAACCCTTACAACTAGTTACTTCATCTGAAATTCTATACTTCTGAATTTATCCCTTGATGAAGTGATCCATTAAACCAGAATATTTCTAGCAGGAATTAAGCACAAGTGTAATTATTCGGTTTAGTAGTTTAGTTGATAAATGACTACAAAAACAAAAGAAATACATAGAGAGCCAAACAGAGACCTAGGAGGAGTCTTTACAAGGAAGCAATGTATTAAATAGTGTAAATAAAATATATTTATTGAGCATTTACTACATGCCAGAAAATGTTCTATGAAGTTGGCTTAGTTCACTTACTGCACCCAACAACAAGAGAGTGTGGTTCCCTAAAAGCTGAATGGGAAAGTGACATAAAACTGCTATTTACAAAAGAGAAATTCATTTAGTAAGTAAATATGTAGAGAAATGTTCATCTCACACTGGTGAGGTGTACAGAGATCGGGAGGCTGTCTGCTGGTGGCAGTGTAGTGGGTGCTGCACTTTCAAAATGGTAAATCAAGAATTACAGGGAGTCTCATCCTGAGATTTTAGCATAAGGAAATAATTAAAAGAAAAAGAAAACTTCATGTACCAAAATGGTAACTTCATAGTTATAATATTTATAGTGTGGTGATATTGCACATGATCTAAATGTCTAGTGATAGAAAGTCATCATAATTCATGAACTCTATAGATGACTGAGGTATGAAAATAGCAACTTTGAAGATGGTATAGACTCATGAAGACATGATGGATGTTAAGTGAAGAAATCTGAATATAAACTTTATCTTTAATTGTTATATCTATACTTAATGTTATGCTTATGTAGAACTGAGAGAGAACATAGAAAATTTAAACAGTTGCTATGTTAATTTTGATACATGGTAATGCAATTTTCTTTATTAATCAGCCTTCTTTTGTGTTATATCATAGCATAATTCGTGCGATAAGTGAAATTCAGAAGTAAACCAATTAGCTAGGTAAGAGACAAGGAAACTTTGTAAATGCTCTGTAGCATTATGTTGGAAATAGCAAAAAGGCACCATTAAGTAAGTTCTGGCCAGAGCCTGGGGCTTTGAGTGCAAACTTGCTTGTGGAGTCCTGGCTCCAGTATGTGGCTTTAGATCTATCACAGCCAATTTGACCCTTAGATTTTTAATCTGAAAAAAGTCTAGACACTTGGATTAGTAATCAATAATATCTACTTTGTTCTGTAGTGCTCCTTCCCATGATTTTTAGGATGTAAAAAGCAAATAAAAACCAAACAAGCAAAAAACTCACACCACCAAAAATCCAAGTTAATTATATCAGTCGAAAAACACTTCATTTGGTAGATTCTTCTCTGGATCTCAGCATCAGTATCTCTTTTTTTTTGCTCACCAAAGTACTAGAATGATAAGCATTTGAGGAGTGCAATCTTTGCCATTTTAATTATTGAAGATACACCTGTGTCCAGCCAGCATCATATTAACCCCTTCATGCTGAGGGCTGCCAACTTGAACTATTTAGAAGAGACCAGTGAGGATGAATGCTCTAACCTTATGAGGGCCACTCTTCTCTCTTCTGATTCAAAAGTTGGAAAGAGTCATCCAATAAGCTAAGGATTTAAAGGTGAAAAGACTACAGTATTCTTTGAAAACAGTGGAAAGTCTTACTCTCTGTTTGCTAATGATTTCCTTGGCAAATAAAAATGTATGCTTGCTATTTATACTACTGGGATTCTAGATGGTTTTAGGGAATACATAGATTTAAAAATTTTTTAATAATCATGTCTTTATTATAACATGTATTATAATAAATGATCGCCAAAGTTTAATATGTATGTACTAGGAATTAAGTAAGATGAGCTATTTTGGTATGAGAAAATATTATGATTTCTATTTATATTTATAAAGGATTCTTAACAGATCTTTTACATTTTTCTTTTTGTTATAAATGAAACAATACATGAGTAGATGTACATGTTCAAAAATATTTGACACATGGAATATGGGAACCAGGATGTTTAGAGACCACTGAATTAGAGAAATATTGGTTTTCCATTTTTAATAGTGACACAAAGTTTCCTTTGAAAATGAAAGTGTTGGATTAACACAGAATAAGTAATAGTACAGATACTAATGCATCCAGATATGTCATAGACCGAGACAGTGGGGCAAGAATTACTGACCTGAAAGTGCCCATAGTGAGGATAGGGTGACAGAAGTAGGCAGGTGGCGGTATCCAAATAAAAACACATTTATGTGCGAGCCTTTGCCTACACTCAGGGATCTCTGGAAACACTGGTCACCCTAGAGTAGAAGGAGGTCATTAAATCTGAATAGAAAAAAGGACATAGAGAATGCTAGGGCATTTGATGGCCCAGGCAGGACCCTGGTGCCAAGTCTTAAAGGATCACAGGTTCAAGGCTCATTATCTCTTCCTATGTAGCCTCCTATAGCCTCCTTCTATAGTTTTCAGAACTTACCTTTATACTTAAAGCTCTAGTTCATGCATGATTTGGAGTAGAGGGAGACTTAACATTCCTACAGCATTAAAATCAATCTAGATGAAAATAATTCATCCAGTCAAATATTTTGCAAAGGCATTTTTTTCCCCCCCCCGCAATCTCCTCCACTTTCTACCACCAAGGAAAAGTGGAACTACTTTAAGAAAATGAAACTGAAGCCACTATCCAGGGCAAATTGCAAACAAAATCCTAAACGGTATATTTTTGACACTAAAGATAAAGTACCCTTCCAAAGTGTCAATTTATAAGCTTATATATGCTTTGATTTTCCTAAGGAAAAGCAGAAAACAGGCTGTACATCTTTCTTAAAATGCTTGAAGACTAAAATGCCATAAAAGAATGTCTTCAGGTTTTGATCAAATAGTCTAGTTCTGAATCTGTGTAATTTATTAGAGGAAGAAGTAACCACTGCGAGAGTCATTTTTTCTAAGCCACTTCTATTATAGGAAAAATAGGTTGTTGGTTGTTTTTGCCCAATAATTAGCTATTATTAAATTAACATGGAAACTATATGTCAACAAATGGACCGAAAGAACACCCACAGTACTAAGGCCAAAGAAAGAAATTGTTGATTGCTATTTTTTTTTATGTTCAGGAACATTTTTTAAAACAAGTGAAAAAGCCAGCCTGTCTGCATGATTCTGGTTTCGGGTCCAGAGGAAGTTTTGGATCATAAGGAAGTATTTGACCTTGATTTTATGCCTGCCTCCTTGCAGCACCACAGTTGTTGCATGTTTAAACATTTACCTGCCTAGAATTTACCTATACTTGTCACCAGTGGGTATGAATACAGGATAAGGAGAAGAAGGAGTGGGAACCTCAATCAAAGTGAACTCTTGCCTCCTTGAGCACTTGTGGGGAAAAGAAACAAAAGCTCTAGAGACTTCCATCTACTGTGAAGTATGTCTCATTATGTACTGACCTTTAATAAATCTGCCTGGTCAGGTACATTCTTTTACTTAGAGTAATATAGGTCTGGAAGGGATTTTGAGCTGTCATAAAATTCACCTATGCTCATTTTGGTCAGGACTAACCAGAGGCTCAGAGCAGATGTTGGCTTCTTAGTCACTTAACTGGACATTTGGCTGATAGACGTAAAGTCATCTGTGTGGCTCAACTCACGCCAGTTGCCTTTTGTGTTTCTTTGTTGGTCAGCAGTGTCTTATAAGACAACTCATCTTTCTGTTTTTCCCTCATTATTTCTACAGGAGAGAAGCCCATGTGAACATACAAACAAAAAGAGAGTAGAGGTCCTGTGCAGGCCTGCAGTTTATGTAAGCTTTTTCCTGTATCTCATCTTAATGAACAAGAAAGATCAGAGGAAATAAACTGAACATCAGAAGAGGGAGTTGATGGGACAAGGACCTTAGGAATATCATTGTGTCTGTCATAGCTCCGTGTGGGATGAAGGCCATCTGGATGGCATTATGGGAAAAGGGCAGCCTGCTGGATTACTTGGGAAATTATCAGTTTTGTTAGATAACTTAGGCAATGCAGCCCCGATTTGGGAACTCCTGAAAGGGAGATGATGGGGAGTTAGAAGAAGAAAGATGTGATTGTCATGTGGGTCTCTAGAAGTGAATATGATGCTATAGGCTGGAGCAGTGGCTGTTTTGAAAAGTGTGGATTAACATTGCTAATCTGACCTCAAACACCAACATGGAGTTACTCAAAATAAAGAAAATAAAATACACATACTCATAGTTGATTTGCAGAAAAGTTTTCTGGCCTTTATACCTGATAGGAAAATATAAAGTTTTCCCCCTTTTTTTCAAAGTAAAAGTCTCCTTTTTAAATGTTTTTTTTTTTTTTTTACTTTTCAACATTTAAGCTGATATTAAAGATGTAATTCTGTTACAGTTTAAAAAAAAACCTTTAAAATATTATTAAGGAGAAATTTTTTTCTCAATTATTTAAATATTTTTCTTTAGAAAAAAACCTACTTAAGGAGAACTATTAAATTTATATCATAATTTTATTGTTCAGAGAATATATAAGATAATATTTCAGATCACTGCTACTTTTTTCTCCAACCAAAGAATGTTATCTTTAAATGTAGAAGCATTAATGTAAAAAGCTAAAGTGTGTGGCATATAGCAGACTTCCATTCCAAATTTTTAAAATTTGGTTTATGTAAATGGTTAGAAAAATACACACATGAAAGCACATAGGGTAACTGTCACTTTTTACATTAGGACATCTTAAGCTGTAGGACAGCCATTCAACAACATTGAAAGATATTCGTTCAATATTTAATAATTTACCTCGGTGTCATAAAGACACAAATATGAATGTCTATACTTGGTTATGTAGGAGTCATATGGACAATGAAAAAGAGTATTGCCCTATAAACTTAGTCTGATTATAGTATGTATGATATATATACATATGCATATACAAATATGTGTATATGTGTATGCACAATATAGATCATTAAAATGAAAACATGTGTTTTAGAAAAACTCTCTTGGAAGCCTGCCATCTGTGGCCCCTACTTTGAAAAACTGGTCATAATAATTTCTTATTCTTGTCTCTGTTAACTGTCATATACTATCATCTCTATGGAGAAAATAGGAGATGGGGGCAGATGAAATCAATCTATGCAGAAGAAATCATCATTTGATGTTAAATTTCTAAGACATTTATCAATTGCCCAATTCAGCTACCTTACGTTGACAGAAAACTGACCCAATGGGATTAAGTGATTTATACCCAGTAGCAAAACTGAAGTAAGAGTCAACCCTGGGACTTCTGACTTCCAGTTTAGTGCTCTGGTGTACACTGTCAGAAAGAAATATAAATATGATTTTTATCACAGCAGTGGGAAGAAAATAGTTTTTGGTTAATATGAATACAGATAACAAAATCAAATTGTTTGGGGTTCCTAAATGTATCTTTCTTGTTGAACTAAATTAATTAAAAATAAACCAAACTTTATTTTGTAAATGCTACAGTTTAAAACATTAAGATAGGGAATTCTTCTCTGTTCTCTAGTTGAAGACAAACATCTAATTTCACAGGGTCATTGAAGACATGTATATTAGGAACTGCCAAATGAAGAGTGGATATTGCTAGTTGGGGTAACGTGGATAGTGGGAATGCTTTGGGGGTATCACACCTGGAACATCAGGTTTGAAGATAAATTAACTTCTCTGTAATGTTCTACTTCATTTTATGCAATTCCATTCAACTTTTCACCCCTCACCAAGATCCGAAAGCAGAAGTGTATCATACATTGGCTTTCTGGGGGATGTGGTTTTCTATCTGACCACTCCAATGTGCCTTGTTAATGTCAGTGTCCATGTTAGCTTTCACAGAACTCAATTGCACACATTCTATCTGTGGCTTTCTTTTTTTCCTAAAGACAGTATTTCATGCTTAGTCAGAAGAGGCAATGGAAAATAAAAAATCCAAATACCATTTCAGGTATTTTTCTGTGTTTGTATTCACAGTCAAGCATTTTTTAGAATATTTTAGAATTTTTTAGAATAAAAGTGATTTTTATAATAAAAGTGTATTTTTTAGAATAAAAGTGATTTTTGATGCTCACACTTCACCTTCTCCTTTCTGTTAACATGCTTATACATTCCAAAGTCTGCAAAACAAAGGAAATCAGCAGAGGAAGGGATTGAACAAGGGAGAGAATGATGCCAAAACTATCTGCACTCCCAAACTATCCCAATATCAAGCAGTTCACACAAGAAGAATAAATGCAGTCCTTAAAAAAGATAATGCATTAAATATTTTAGTAAACAAAAGTTGTATGATGTGGGCAGTGCCTGTGGCTCAGTGAGTAGGGTGCCGGCCCCATATGCCGAGGGTGGTGGGTTCAAACCCACTGCAACAATAAAATAGCCGGGCGTTGTGGTGGGCGCCTGTAGTCCCAACTACTTGGGAGGCTGAGGCAAGATAATCACTTAAGCCCAGGAGCTGGAAATTGCTGTGAACTGTGTGATGCCATGGCCCTCTACCAAAGGGCCATAAAGTGAGACTCTGTCTCTATTAAAAAAAAAAAAAAAAAAAGTTGTATGATGTGATAACTTTGATAACATAATACCTTTTCTTAGTTAGAAGGAGATTCAAAGAAGGAAAAAGCTGAGGGTTTTATTTATTTTTTTTTTGATAATTAGAAAATGCCTCTAATAAAAAATTCACAACTATAAGCATTTGATATTTAGAGATTACATATACTTATATGTAGTGTCCATAATTCAAGTTTTGAAGAAATAAAATGATAACAGTTGCTACTTTTTGTTGAGCACTTAGCTTAGTAAAGGCCAGCCCTGTGCTATTTCATCTCATATTGTGTAGTTAGTAAATAATATCATCCATCTTCATTTAATAGATGAAGACACCAAAGTTCAGAGATGAGAAGTAACTCTGCTAAGATTGCACTGCTGTCCTTGCCAGAGCTTTGAGGTATCTAACCTGTCTGGTGCCATAGTTCTCACTGAGTGCTATAACCACCATGCAGTGACACCTACAAAACCTCGGGCCAGTGAAATCGGAGTCAGCTGCAAAGGGCTCACTAATGACAGTGTACGTGAAAACAGGACATATTTTAAAACACTTGTGTTAACATTTTAGGACATGAATATGTGATAGACTATTATGCTAAAGCCTGAAGAAATACTAGTGATATCTGCTTTTATTTTATGACTCTTTCTTGTACTCAGAAGGCCTACCTCCTTCTCCAGTCTTCAATGTTAAAACTTCAGGCATCTTTCAAAGTCTAGCTTAACAAACACACTGCATTAATTCCAATAAAAAGTGGTCTATTCTTTCTAAAACCATGATCATTCAATTACAGTGAGGACTTTTGACTCTACGTGGAGTCCTGATGCTTGAACTCCCCTGTTGTAGAGCCTGTTCATGCAGTTACAGCTCTGTCTGACTCATCTTGCTATTCTACACTGTGAGTGGCTTGCCCCTAAGGTAATCTTCATACAAACTTGTTGAATGAATGAAAAGAGTGGCAATAAAGACAGGAACCTCCAAGAGCTTTAACACAGAAGTTCTATGGGTAGTATGAGGATGGTGATGGACTAACATTTTATTTCTGCTGACGCTGAGGAAAAAAAACTGTGAAGCCTACTTCATAATCATATTTTACCCTCCCAATAAGACTGTTAAGAAGGAATTACTATTTCTCCCATCTACAGATCATGAAATAGTCTCATAGAATTAACATAGTATGCCTGAATTTACAGAAGTAGTAAGTAGCAGAGCTAAGACTTAATCCTTGGTACGTGAGACTCTCCAACCAAAACTGCTATGCCATAGAAGTGAATTGCTTTTTACCTCTGTATGTTTGGTCCCGAATTTAGAGGTTGTACCAAACTGTCCCCAGGTAAATCCATGGCCATATAAGAGATAGTCCAGCTACTTTCCCTCTCTATTCCCAGAGGTATTTAACCAGATTTTTAGCTAACAGAACAAAATAAATGAATGGTAATAATGTTCAAGTTCAGTAAAAAAGCTGTGTTTTCTAGAGACATTTTACAATTCAATTCCCATTGACTTTGTTCACCCCATTGCTAGATTCATTGGATAAGGAAATCTTTATGTCCAAAGGCTCTATGTTCCAGATGTCTTTCCCCCATCAAAACAAAACGAACAAAAAAAGATAGTTCAGCAGAAGAGAAAAACCAAGGTCACTAGGGCATTTATTTGTACAGAGTGTGCCTGCAGTTCTTCAGAAGGCACCATTCACAAAGACCTCCATGTGAACAGCGCCTCCTGGTGGTGTCCGCTGTATAATCTGCACAAACTTTCATGACAACTCTGGAAATGTGTGTCTTATTTGAAGCAAATGATTCCTTCATTTTTCAATCTAAATGTTGACCGGTTAGAAAAACTATACATTTCTCCTCCTGTTTAAGATTATTTTAGGCAAAACACATATACCAAAAGAGCTGTATCTCTCTATCTTGGCATTAAGTTCTGAAATAAGTACAAAAGAGAAAAGAAATTTGTTTATGCACTAAGAATCTCATTTACTAACACAATTATTACAAAGGAAAATCTAGAAATGTATTTGAAGTAGTAATCAATTACACAGGTATATTTCTGAATAAATATTAAAAATATCTTTCTTGCTCTGACAGTTGCATTGCATTGGTGACTAGTGTCTCTGACTTTTCTCAATGTTATTCAATATGGATTCTCTTAAAGGTGGTTTTGATTCATCATAGGCTAGACACTGAAAAATAAATAACCTGGCAGATGCAATGCCACATGACAGATCTGAACGCATGTTCACTTAATCTTTGCCTCCCTGTTTCACTAATCTATCTTTCTAAATATTTTCAAAGGTCTCCTTAAAGTCTTAGCTTGAGTTAACATTCTAAGCTCTTGATATTCATTCCTTCATTTAGAAACCATTATCCAAGTCTTGAAAAGAGCCACTTAGCCATTCATCCTAGGAAAGTAAAGATTTATTCTGGTGAGCTTTCAAAAACCTTAACTTTCATTTCATTATTCATTCACATATTGTCATAGCAGAGTGAAAGTGATGGCGATACACTTCCATTCTCTAGGCAAATGTGGTTCTTATTTGCAAAGCTGTGTAGGGTGTCTGATGCTCATTTAATAAGAGGTCTAAGTCACGATCAGCATTAACCCAGAAACTTATCGTCAATAATTTTGTAACAGCAACTATTGCTATCCTATTGCCAAAGCACAGGTCACCTTGACCAGGTGTTTC
This sequence comes from Loris lydekkerianus, assembly GCA_963574355.1. Lineage (NCBI taxonomy): Eukaryota > Metazoa > Chordata > Mammalia > Primates > Lorisidae > Loris > Loris lydekkerianus. The sequence continues at coordinate 77,756 of CAUYPK010002926.1, forward strand.
CAATTGCCTCCCTCATGTGCCTGCAATTAGGTTTGTTCCCCCCTAGTTTTTATCATCTTATCCTTTCGGCATCTTCACAGCCTCTGTTTCTCAACTGATTTCCATGTCAACTCTGAGCCTTTGCAGCATAGCACCTTGGCTTCCCAGTCCTTTTCCACCTGCTTTAGTACTAATGTTGCCCTTCTGGCTGGCTGCCTACTCTGCTGTGATACTCACTATCATAAGATCTCCTTTGTTGTCTTGTCCAAGTTTCCTGCCACGTCCACAGCCTACTCGACTGATTGACTAATGTGTTACCTCTGCCTCTTCTGGAAATAGCTCCTCAGCCAGCGAGCTGCCACTGATTAGGAACAAGACCCTCTTGTAGATTTGGGATACTGCTTTCTTTGCTAGAAACTAATAGAAAAGATCTTTACGTAGATGATAGCCAAGTCTTTACTCCAGTCTAGAACTCTCTTCTGGTTTCCAAAATAAAATATCAGGACAATTTTTGTCAGTAATTTCTCCCTATATTTCTCACACTACCCATGTATAATAGTGAGGTATTTATTTACCATAAACTTGTTCTATCTTCTGTTTTCTCAGTTTCCAATAGTTTCACACTGGCTAGAAGCTTGAGAGTAATTCTCACTTGCTAACCACATAGGTTAGAGTGCACTGGGATGATCATAGTTCACTATAACCTCCAATTCCTGGGTTTAGGTGATCTTTCTACCTCAGCCTCCCAGGTAGCTGGGATTACAGGCGCGTGCAACTTTATCTGGCTAATTTATTTTTCCTTTTGTTTTGTTTTGAGATAAGGTCTCTCCCTCTTGTCTGGGCTGGTCTTGAACTCCTTGGCTTAGGTGATCCTCCTGCCCCTGCCTCCCAAAGTGCTAAGATTACAGGAGTGAGCCATTGTGCCCAAACAGTAATTTTTGACTTCTTTCTTTACTTTCCTTCAACCCTTCCCACATCCAGGAAGTTATGAAATCTTGCCACAAAGTCCAAATCATGTCCTCTTCTCTACCCTGCCTTCTCTGATGTTATTCATTCTTCAACTCCATTTGTGCCATTTCTCCCTCAGTGTGGGGTTCTGGTTTCCCCTTTCACACAGGACAAAGTTCTTACTCATGGTGAATTTTTGTGCTGTAACCTCTGGTTCAGCTTTCATATCCTGCTGAGCAGTGCCCCACTCTATGTGCTTCTTGGCACTGTAATCCTCTGAGTTCTCCATAGCTCCTCGCTGGCTCCCTTTTTGGTGACTTGTGACTTTCCTGAGTTTTATCTTCTGTTTCTTATTTGGCATCTGATATACATTTTCAATTTAAGAATATGTGGTCTTTATTCAATTTGGGGAAATTCTCAGCTGTCATCCTCCTCAAATCTCTTCTGCTTGCACGTATAGGAGAATGTATTGGAGCTCCTCAATCTTCTGTATCTCAGAGCTGCCCTTTCTGGTTTTTATCTTTTTATGCTGAGTTACTGGTTGGTTCCTCAGTGAATTGTCCAATTCACCAATTCTTTCTTTATCTCATGTTTGTCTAGAGCTTATCCAATTTATTGTTTTATTAAACTTATTTTAAACACCGTGTTTTGTATTTCTTACATTCTAGTTAGGTATCTTTTCAACAGATAACCATTTTCATTTCTATTTATCTGGATTTTTAAACCTTTCTATCCCCTTATTATTTATTCTAAATGCCATGTCTTTATCACTTTGAAGGTATTAAATATAATTATTTTAAGGCTACTAATAAGTTATCTAGTTATTCTCACTTCATTGAGGGTATAGTATTTTTCTAATTCACTGTTTTATCGGTTTGTTCTCCTACCTTCTTTTCTCTTCTGTATTTTGGAGTCTCAGTCTTGGGGCTGGACTTGAGTGGGATTTGTTTTATTGTTTGCTCTCCTTCTGTGCTCATCCTTTCCCATCTGGCACTTTCCAGCTTGTCACTATCCATCACCCTGATCTCCAGGTCACACCTATGTCTTGAATTGGAGATGTGGCACTGGTGTGTCATGATGAAATGGTGATACAACAGAGGCTCTCACAGTCAGGGCTGTGAGTCTGTGCCTGCTACTTCCAGCACTGTAAATACAAAATTTTACATAGGTAACAGCCCTAGATAGAAGAAGTCACTGTTGGGGGAAAATAGACTGTGACAGGAGCTGCACCAAAGTAGTATTCCTTGCTGTTTCCCCATTCTAATCTTCACTCTTCTCTAGAGGACAAGGAGTGAGTTATTTGCTTAGAGAGATTCTGAGACTCAGTGAATGTGTATGGGTTCATGTGTAATGTCTTCTGGGCTTTTCTTGGGGACTTCAGCAAAAGCAATCCACCATAAGGCATATGTTTCAACCTTCATCTCTTTGACTCTTGTTAAACTCTCCCTTTCCCTTCCCTCCCTATCTCTCCGTCTTTCTCCCTGTTCCTGTCCTCTTCCCTGTCCCCTCCCTTGCTTGTTTCCATTGGTTCTGAACTTAAACAGGTCAAGGGATGCATTATACTGGGCTTTCTTTGAATCTAGCCACTGGGTTCATAGCCCTTTTCTCAGGCAGACCCCCAGTTTCAAGCCGAGTTCTCACTATCTGTCTCGCATGGGAATTCTTAAACACACAGAAGCAGGATGCTTCACCTCTTCTGCTGCTGTCCCCAGCCTGAAAGCAGCAGACCCACAGCTTCACAACCAGGCCTGAAACACTTAGATTGCAGTCTGCCTTTAGACCACAGAGTGTTTAACTTGTGTATTCGAGGTCAGCTGTGCCTTCTGGATTTTTATCTATTTACATTTTTATCTTTGGCTACTTTTTAATAGCCAAGAGAGACCAGTGTGTGGCCATGTGGCCTTACATGTCTGCCTTAGCCAGAAATCCATCTCAGCGATTTTGTGAGTGGCATTTCTTCTATCTGACAAGCCTTTTGTGTGCTGTGTCTCCCCTTGACCTAATTATTCTTCAAGACTCAGTGCTGGTGTCACCATTGATAGGAAACTTGCCCTGCCAATTTCAGTCACTGCATTTACAACTGGAAGTAAACCTTTTCAGTGTCTTCTGCTCTAGGATCTAAACTCCTCCAGGGCCAAGATGGTAACTCAGCTCAGGTTCAGTGCCTGGAACCAAAGCATCTGTAATAAATGGTTGTTGATTTATTAAACCCTCACTGATAGTATAATGCTTGTTGATTTAATAAATGCTTTTTGAAGTAAAGGTACAATTATGCATTTGTGTTGTTAGATCATATATAGATTAATGTGTTCAGTTTCTTTTCATTTTTGCTGGAATGTTATTATCATTCCCTTTTCCCCTACCTTAATTTAAAGATTCATCATATCTGAAAAACAGCTTGATAAAATGGAAAGAACATACATGGTCTGTGGAGTCAAATTACGTGACTTTGTGAACTTTCTTAACATCTATGAATATCTATGTTTTTGTCTCTAAAAGGAAGTTAACAGGATAAACCTTGTGTGATCTGATGGGTTTTAATGACTAAATTACGGAGCAGGCACTGAGTTAATACCCCTTCTCTCCCATCCCTGCCCTAGTCCCTTTGCATTGAAGAATGCAGTGATCTCCCAACAGAAATGAAATTTGTCCAAGTTCAAAAAATTCCCCCATGGTCCTGATCTTCCCTTATAAGCGTGATCAGAGGTGGCTGTTCAGGAGCTATCTTGAAATGTACATCTGGTCTCCCCCTTAGGCTTTTTTCTAGCAAAAGCTATGACACAGTTCTGATAAAGGTTACCAACATAGAAAGTGCTCTCATAACAAGACTTTGAAAGATAAAGCATATTAGCATCTTGGATTTGAACACGTGAAAATAGAACAACTAAGCAATATTTTGAGTAAGGGGGAATAACAGAAGAACCCTGTCATAGTATCACTTCTGGATAGGCAAGAGTTTCTTCCTCTGTACAGAAAATGGGGCAAATTGCATGCAGTAAAGTGAACTTTTTCAAATTTAGGAGTTTCAAATCTTATTCCTAGTTTCTTTCTAAATAAAGGGGAATGCCAAGGGTGATTTTATTTAATTTTTTTAAATCTTCTTCATGTTGTCGTTTGCTGTTCTTGGAGTAAGCATAGGGAATGACGTTCACTTGCTTAATTCTCATTAACGTGCTGGAGAAGTGGGAGGGGTGAGGTTTGTTCATCCTCATTCTTTCTTTTTCTGGGCTGGAGGCCATAAAGCACTTGGCTTCTGTTCTGTTCTTCAAATATCCCCTGACAATCAATTTATTGAGTGATCCTGATGTTGCTCCAGGGATGAGATGACAATTACAGACCCACCAGGAAGCAAAAAGGTGGTGAGAACAGCAGTTACTATACAATAGCGAGGATTCGGGATTTGTCAGAATATGGGTGTGAGGCGAGAGTGAGAAAGAATGGGGGGTGTGTGTTTTCAGCAGTCAGGATAGAGTGACTTTGATGTTTACATGTCCTTAAAATATGTTTCTACTCAATGGTAAATGCAGTCTTAGCAATAGGAGAAAGGGCTAGAAAGGAGGAATTTATAAAGGAAGAATACTGCAACAATGGCCTTTGAAGGAAGGCCTGGTCTGCTGTTAGAAGGCAAGAGCCACTCCTCTTCTGCAGATAGCACACGTGAGAGGGAACATCAGAGTGGGAGATGCTGGAATGTGTTTGACTGGGAGCGTTGAGTTGAAGCCAAACTTCCGTCAAGACTGGCTGAAGATTGTTCAATTTTTAGAACTGCTTTCTTTCCTTCAAAATGCGTCTCCTTTGGATTCTATAAGTGACGATGATTGAGAGGAGGTCAGTGAAGGGGGAAAGCCACTGTTTTTAAAGTGATTTGATTTTTTTTTAATTGTTTTCCATGACTGATTGGATAGAATATACATTAAGTAGCAATTTCCAAGTAAATAGTTTGCTATCAGTTTTATTGGGCATATAAAAATAAGGAAGGAGAGAGTAGGGAAGGGGAGAAAGTCTGGTTTTATTTCTCTTTCCAATAGACATATTAGCAAATCTGTTATCATGTATCTATCAAAAAGGTAGTTTTTAAAAAAAAATAAAATAAAGTACATAACCAAGCATAGCAGATGGGTGTAGGGCATAACCTATTTAAGCTCGCTCAGTTTATGTTTATTTCTTCTTTGTCAGCCAGTCGTCTCATATGAGATTCAAGAACTAAGCGGGAGGTGGGACACCTTCACTATGTTTCTCAGCAAACAATAATTCCCCTGATTCTTTGAATTAAAGGTAAAAGTAAATTCAACATATTAGGCTCCATTTTTTGGAATGAATTTCAATGAGTGATCTGTGTTTTGCCCTGTATTTCATTTCTTGTTCTGAGTAGACTGAGAAAGTAAGTAGTTCTCATTCCTTCATTCCTTCCTGCAGAACAGCACCCCATAATATTACGCTATCAAGGTGGGCTAGTGAAAGCCACACAAGGGTATCCTTTGAGTGTGTGTTTCTAAACAGATTATTAATTTGAGACTTGGAATGTAAAACATCTTCACACTTTCCTTTTCATTTTATTTTAATAAATAGTATTTTTTAAGAGCTAAAAAAGCATCTAATTTCATGAGAACATTTCATATAAAATCAGATCCAAATCCCAGACATACTGATAGCAACTGCCACACATGCTTTTACATAGCTCTTGAGAATATTAAGGCATTGCACACCAAATTTCTATGTAAAGCCTTGTCAATAGGATTAAATTCGACCCAGAGCAAGGTGGCAAAAATATGTCATCCCGTCCTTATAAAGCACCATGAATGCAAACGGACTCCGTCCAGTTTTGATGTAAATTATAAACAATTAAAAGTACATGAGTTACAATGCCCAGAGCTGAGCGCTGAGGACGTTACTGCACACTTGAGATAACTTTGGGAACTGAAGAAGCAATTGTTTCACAGTGTGACATGAAAATAACAGACAATATTTGCGTCTGCAGAGTCGAGCGCAATCTTGTGTGGCTTTATCATGTCGGGGATTTTTTCAGCAGGCTGGCAGGCGCGTGGGTGTTGCATAATGGCAGTGGGGAATAGTTTTTGGAATAGATTAGTGGGTGACGTCATGGAGAAAGGACTATTTATCACCATAATTTAGCACAAGATGCAACACAATGGCTTGATGGATGCATTTTATGGTTTTCAGCCAATCATAATAATGGACCTATTGACTAAAGTTTTATGTGTCCTTTATACATCCTTCATGTTTTAGAAAAAGGCAGGGACCATGCTGGGAAAGAATGAGTGATCATTCAGACAGGACCAGCCCTTGGTGGAGGATGCTTTTCACCTGCAGAAACTCCTCCCCGCCAGTCTCTGCGGCTCGACTATCGAACTACCGAAGTCCAAGGAAACAGCCAATGCCAAAGTAAAGGCAGCTTCTGAGGGGGGAGATGATGTTGCTCTGCCTCCCTCCTGAGGTCAGTCAGCAGGGAACAGAATCACTCGGGGGCTGAAGTACTGTCACTTCCGCAGCATTTTCCCTTAAATGTAGGAAGGGGTGCTAGTTAGGGAGAAGGACGCCTCTGGGATCTCTCCGAGACCTTCTCAGCCAGGAGACTCTGAAGAGATGACAGACGAGATCATTGGAAAACACTCCTTTGGAGAGAATGAGGAATTAGTCGTGTCAGATCAGAGAATTTGCCTAAAGATGGAGACAGGAGGCTTTGTCTTCTTTTTTTAAACTTTGACACCTCACATTCTTTTTTTTTTTTTTTTTTTTAGATTTTTATTTTTTATTTTTTTTTAATTGTTAAATCATAGCTGTGTACATTAGTGCAATCGCCTGTACCCATTCTAAGATACACCATAGACGTGGCCCCACCCATGACCCCTCACATTCTTAAGGATAAATTTTCTTTTACTGACTTACGTGGACTTTGGGTCTATTATAAAATATTGGGCTAATTTTTTTCTTCTTATTTTTTTTAATGATTCATTTGAGGACAGCTGGAAAACCAAAGATCCCGACATTGTTTCCTGAACAAAGAAGTACAGAGATTAGATAGTAAGTGAAAAATGTTTAATCATTTCTCTCACACGACAAACCAGAACGAGGATCCTTTCACTTAAATACAGCAAACAAGCTAAAATATATAATGAAATGATGATGGCTACGTTCATAACAGTCTCCTCAACCTCAGCACATGTGTACCCATGTCTTTTTAGCCTTTCACTTGTCTGCAAAATGAGGCTAATAATATTATTAACCACACAGGAAAGTTAGGAGGGTTAAATACGTTGATGTCAACAAAAGCAATTCATAGCAGCTGGGCGCAGTGGCTCACATCTGTAATCCCAGCACTCTGGGAGGCAGAGGCAAGAGGATTGCCTGAGCTCACAGGTTCGAGACCAGCCTGAGCCAGAGTGAGATCCCCAATCTCTAAAAATAGCCGGGCATTATGGGGTGGCACCTGTGGCTCAAAGAGATAGGGTGCTGGCCCCATATGCCTGAGGTAGCAGGTTCAAGCCCACCCTTGGCCAAAAACTGCAAAAAAAAAAAAAAAAAAATAGCCGGGCATTGTGGCAGGCACTTGTAGTCCCAGCTACTTGGAAGGCTGAGGCAAGAGGATCACTTGAGGCCGAGAGTTTGAGGTTGCTGTCAAATATGATGCCACAGCACTCTACTCAGGGTGACAGAGCGAGACTCTGTCTCCAGGGGGAAAAAAAAAAAAAAAAAAAGAAAAAAGAAAAAGAAAATAAATCCATCTGTATGAATTGTATCTGAGCCATTGTCCACGTTTTACCACATTTCCCACCAACTTCTGTGCTGTGGCACGGGGTGGAAACAGAGCATATGGAGTGGTCATGAGAGTGACATCATTTGAAACATCAGGAAAGGTTCAACTTCTTTAAAATGGAATGTATATTAGTACCTGTTTTATCTGATTACTCTGAAAATGGAATAAGTTAATGAATAATAAGTAAGTCTTTTAAGACTTGCCTATAATCAGTATAAAATAAACAGAAGTTATTGTGATGACTAATTCTGCTCTTGGATCCTCTTAGGGCATAGCCTGCCAGTACTGAAGGGCCCATTCTGCTCTCATTATGGATATTTGTAACTGTGTAGGGTATACATTTGTACATGCTATTTGTTTGTGCTTTAGTTATCTGCTCCAATGTGTTTTTCACTTGCCACCGTCTCTGAGCTATGAGCGAAAGAAAATCTATTTTATTATTTTTTTTATGAAATCATAGCTGTGTACATTAATATAATTGTGGGGTACAATGTGCTGGTTTTATATACAATTTTAAATGCTTTCATGAAACTGGTTAACATAGCCTTCACTGCATTTTCTTACTGTGTTAAGACATTTATATTCTACACTTAGTAGATTTAACATGTACCCTTATAAAATGCACTATAGGTGTGGTTCCACCAATTACCCTTCCTCTACCCACCCCCTCCCTTCCCCTCCCTCTCCTCTTTCCCCTTCATCTTGGGCTGTAGTTGGGTTATAGATTTCATATGAAAGTGTGGGTGTTTATAAATTGGTTTCATAGTAGGGCTGAGTACATTGGATACCTTTTCTTCCATTCTTGAGATACTTTGCTAAGAAGAATATGTTCCAGCTCCATCCATGTAAACATAAAAGAGGTAAAGTCTCCATCTTTTTTAAAGGCTGCATAATATTCCGTAGTGTACATAAACCACAATTTATTAATCCATTCATGGGTTGATGAGCACTTGGGCTTCTTCCATGACTTAGCAATTATGAATTGGGCTGCAGTAAACATTCTGGTACAAATATCTTTGTTACAAAGTGACTTTTGGTCTTCTGGATATATACCTAGTAGAGGAATTGAAGGATCGAATGGCAGGTGTACTTTTAGATTCCTAAGTGATCTCCAAACATCTTTCCAAAAGGAATGTATTAGTTTGCATTCCCACCAGCAGTGCAGAAATGTTCCATTTTCTCCACATCCATGCCAACATCTAAAATCAGCCTGGGAGAGTATTTTATGAGGAGGACCCCCTGGGCAATTGAAGCAACACCAAAAATACATTACTGGATTCTGATCAGACTAAAAAGCTTCTGCACAGCCAAGAACACAGTATGTAAAGCAAGCAGACAGCTCTCAGAATGGGAGAAGATATTTGCAGGTTATGTCTCTGACAAAGGTTTAATAGAATCCACAGAGAACTCAAATGCGTTAGCAAGGAAAGAACAAGTGATTCCATCGCAGGCTGGGCAAGGGACTTGAAGAGAAACTTCTCTGAAGAAGACAGGCACACGGCCTACAGACATATGAAAAAAAGCTCATCATCTTTAATCATCAGAGAAATGCAAATCAAAACTACTTTGAGATATCATCTAACTCCAGTAAGATTAGCCCACATCACAAAATCCCAAAACCATAGAAAATCTATTTTAAACGCTCTCTGTGAGGAAAAAAAAAACAACAAAATAGTTGACAGAGAAATAAATTTTCTATTTATCCATCCATAATTTTTTTTTGAAATTATTACCTTCTATAGGGGAATAGATGATTCAGAAAATTTGTAATCCTGGCTCAGCATCCATAGCTCAGTGAGTAAGGGCACCAGCCACATACACCAAAGCTAGCGGGTTCGAACCCAGCCCCAGCCTGCTAAACAGCAAGGACAACTGCAACCAAAAAGTAGCGGTGTTGTGGTGAGAGCATGTAGTCCCAGCTACTTGGGAGGCTGAGGCAAGGGAATCGCTTAAGCCCAAGCGTTTGAGGTTGCTGTGAATTATGATGCCATTACACTGTAATGTGGGCGACATTGTTAGACTCATTATAAAAAAAAAAAAAAAAAAAAAAAAATTGCAACCCTTATACTTTGATTGGGAAAGTGCTTTTAAATAAAAAATGTAAAAGCATATTATCAATATTAGCTCATAGCTCATTAGAATTAACCTAAGATCTTGCTAATTAGCAAAAGCACTTCTTACTTTTGGGTGGCTTATATAAAATGGTTGGATTTTGTTCCCAGACAGTATACACTTTTCCTATGAGTAGTCTCTATTTTAACTTTGGGTTCACTAGGGAAAAAAAAGTCATACAAAGTATACAAAAGTTTTAAGATAGAAAGAAAGAAAAATCATGTAATAAGACAGTATTTTGAAGAAGAGAATATCTGGGCAGAAAATGAAAAATAAGGGACGTGTCATGATGTAAATGCCAGTGGATTATTGGCAATGTAGAGAACGTGAAAAAACAACTAAACACAAACTTGAACTTTTAACCCATGGAGGTGTAAATAAACTTACAAGGACTCCTGAAACTTAGTGGAGTGAAACTCGTGATACATGTTACTGGGGAGGAAAATTATTCCTATGTTTGAAGGGACACGTGTGTGAGAAAAGGAGGTACAAAGCTAAGGCAAACTCCTAAGAAGTCAGTGAAACCAATGGCCTGGAATGTTCTGTCAAGAGAAAATGAGAGAAATACAGATTGTGTCAGAGGAAGCACACGGGTGCTGCGTTTCACGCATGGGTAACCCATTTGGACGAGGTGTCTTCAGTGATGGTAGGAGTCAGCTACCTGACTATCTGATGTTGTTCTCACTCGACTATAACAGGGCATAGGAAATGTTTGAGAATTACCCTACATTTTTATTTCATGTCTTGCTACAAAATTTTGTCAAACTGGGCTATCTTCATTTTGCCATGGACCAGGGAAGGCGTCCAGGGATGTCCAACCTCCTGGCTTCATGTCACATGGGAAGAAGAGTTGTCTTGAGCCACACATGAAATACACAAACACTAATGAAAGCTGATGAGCCAAAAAAATAAAAAAGTCTGTGCATAATTTTCACGACATCCACCACCACCCCAGATAAGCAAAAACATCCTCACATATGCCACATACAACCCATGGGCTGCAGGTTGGACACACCTGCACGTGAATGTAAATTTCAGCAACACATTTAATAAAATCTATGGTTATCTTCATGAACAAAAGTGAAAAAACGTTGCTAGAATAATATAAGCTGTAAGTACATTTATAGCTTTTTATTTACGTGCCATAGAGTGCAAACTAATAACGTTCTTTTCTTTTTGTTGTTGAAAGGCACAGTTTCCCCCAACAACTAGATTGGAGTGCAGTGGTGATCATAGTACCCCGTAACTTCAAACTTCTGGGTTTAAGCAATACTCTTGTCTTATCCTCCTGGGAGTCGCTAGGACTACAAACACACACCACTACACTTGGTTAATTTTTAAAAACATTTTTTAGAGACAAAGGTCTTGCTGTGTTGCCCAGGCTGGTCTGGAACTTCTGGCCTCATGTGAACCTGCTGCCTCAGCCTTCCAAAGTGCTGGGATTACAGGCATGAGCCACTATGCCTGCCAACAAGGTTTCTCTTTAGGGAATTAACTACACATGTACTCTGTCAATAATAGTCTTATTTCTTTCTATATTTTTAACAATGACTTTGGTAATGATATAAATGGGTAACTTTTGAGATTAGTAATCACAGGAAAAAGGCAGGGAAGTCATGTATCACTTTCTGGTCAAAATTATTTCCAAAGGTCTTTTTTTTTTTTTAAACTCCGTGGGTTAATATATGAAGTGGAATCCAGAGAACATAAATATAAAATAATACAATAAGGATCATAAAATCTCTCTGTGTTAGCATATAATAGGAAAAGCAAAGCTGAAAAAATAGTAGCACATTTTGTAAAGACTCAATGCTGGATTCTGAAAACCCAGCATAAGTCAACACAGTGATGTACCGACTGGACAAGCTGTGTGAGTCAAGGACATTTACATAACGTCAGTGCCAGTGAGATGACACACTCTCTTGACCCTGTGCAGGTCAGGCCAGACTTGGACGATTTTGATTCATTTTAGAACCTGTATTTTTAAGAACCATTGATGAATTTATATAGACCCAGAATCATTCTGCGTGACTATATAAGGCAGAACTTGGGACAGTATTTATCAGATATGGGGTGTAAGGTGTTGGAGTTTTGTAGCAATGTCAAGAAGGTTCTCCTTAAGGCGGATGGAGGAGAGGAGGGAAGCGCTGCCCCCACACGTTGTGAGAGGCTCTGTAAAGGGCTTATGAACGGTTTAGTATGTTGGACTAGCAATCTCCAATGGTCCCTCTGATACAAGATGCCAGACAGCTAACAAAATGCAGAGTTGAATGAGCCGCAAAGATGAAATTTGATATTAGAGAAATGAAGGGGAGAACCAGTTGGCATGCAGAAAAACCTTGAGCCCACATCTCTGGCTCTCTGCCAAGTATTTTACAGTATGTTTCTACACACCCTGTAGAAACAAATAGAGCAAACATAAAAAGGCCCTCGGATGATAATTAGCCTCTGAACTTTTATTTTGTTTGGAGTTTGCACGAGTTTCTTCGCTGTGGCTAGGGGCCTTGCGGCTGACACCTGGAGGTAGCCTTCATGTTCCAAATCCTCTGGCAGGCTTCAGAGATGATCCCAAGTCCCCGTTTTATTTGACTTTTTCTGAGTCTCTGCTGTTTGCCATTCCCTGTTTAGGTGATGGGAATAAAAATATTGACCACAAATACAATCTCATACCTCAAATTGCATACGATTTCTGCAGATACTGTTTTCAGCCCTGAATTATCATTTTTTGGGAAGCAAAGACCAAGAACATTTGGGGTTGAAATCAACTTATTTATATACATATATATATATATACATATTTTTTTTCCCCCAAAAAATCTAAATAATTTATTTTTCTAAAGATAGTAATTTACACCTAATATGTATAATGACCACATTCTGGGTGAAGGATATACTTTTAATTTGGACCTGAAGTGTACAAAATGAACTAGGTAACAAAACCGTGTATATTCCTGTAATATTCTAAAATAAAAGAATGAAGGAATACTTTAGTACATTCTTCTATGTCTCTTTGTTTTATTTTGATTTCAAAGTAAAGCATGAGTATTTAAAAGGTAGAATCATTTTTGAACCCTTAGAGCTTACCCGACTGTTGGCACAGTGCAGGCTCTCAATGACTACTTGCTGTATTTAAAAGCTTATTGATAATTGGATTAAAGGAAATTAAAGAAACATGACAAATTAATTCTACAAGTTGGAGCCCAGATTGGATTTTAAACCAGCAAAAGGGCATTCAAGGGATAATTGTTAAAATTCAAATAAGGTCTGTGGACCAGATAATGATTTTGAATTTTAGGGCTGATATCCTGATTTTGATACTTGAACTGCAGTTTGATGTTAACATTTGGGGAATCTGGATAAAGGGTACACAGGGATTCTTTGTACTATTCTTATACATGTTTTGTAAGTCCGAAAAAAATAAAATAATTAAAAATAAGTCTCTTAGTGGCCTAAATCAAAATAGGTTAGAGAGGGATGAATTGATATTTTTTTTTCAGGGCTAGGTATTATATATACGAGAGAGAAGGAAGTAGTCTTGCATCTTGCATGAATCATCAGTGTGTTCCAAAATACGAATGGCAGACATCACTCAGAATTAGCAATATCAAATCACAGGAAAGTGGTAGTTGTGGAGAAGGCCATTTGTCCACCTGAACTTTAAAACTAACTGTCAACCAAACTGAGTGGAGTGAGTTCTCTATTTAATTTTATGGAAAATAGCCTAAAAGATGACTTCAAGCTGACTAGGATTTAATTTTCAGTGCTAACCTTCAATTAATTTGTAACTTTTTTGGCACTCGGTTTGCTGGAATGGCTGTAATTATGTTGTTTTCTGAACGGTGAATTCATTCAGGGCATACTCTCCAGACTGTTTATACAGCTGGAAAATAGCAATGGTAATAGATGAGGGGAAAGAAGTTAATAAGGAACTTACTTTAAAACTTCAGTTATCTCTGTGTGTGTTTTTAAGTGTCTCCCGAGCCATGATTGGGTAGCTTAAACTAACTTTCTCATGGCTGCCATTTTAAATGAGCTAATAATAAAACCACTTGCTGTTGTGATATTTTAAATGCTGTCTTGAATTTGAATGTCTATTTGACATTGCAGAGGAAGCACCTTAATACCTTTTTAATCCTCAGCTCACCATTTGCTGAAGAAAGCCGTGTTGGTTTTCCATTAAGAAAACCAAACCTTTGCTTTGGTTGTTGTCTCCTTAGCTGTACAGAAGCTTTTCAGTTTAATGAAGTCCTATTTGTTTATTTTTGTTGTTGTTGCAATTGCCATGGCAGTCTTCTTCATGAAGTCTTTCCCCAGGCCAATACCTTCCAGTGTTTTTCCTATGCTTTCTTTGAGGATTTTTATTGTTTCATGCCTTAAATTTAAGTCCTTTATCCATCTTGAATCAATTTTTGTGAGTGGGGAAAGGTGTGGGTCCAGTTTCAGTCTTTTACATGTGGATATCCA
>CAUYPK010002928.1:0-23543 GCA_963574355.1 Loris lydekkerianus
TGTCTGCATACAATAACTAAGAAAATGCCATGAAGGCTACGTTGAACAGTTTGATGAGAATATTTCAGATTGTATATGAAACCAGCACATTGTACCCCTTGATTGCACTAATGTACACAGCTATGATTTAACAATAAAAAAACAAACAAACAGCAACAACAAAAAATTTCTGGGCATAGAGCTTTTTGTAGTAATCATTAAGGATTTTTTGTATTTCAGTGGTATCTGTTGTTATTTCCTCTTTTTAGTTTCTGATTGAGGTTATTAGAGGTCTTACTGTTCCATTTCTGGGTATTCTAGCCACGGCTTTGTGTTTTTTATTAACCTTTGAAAGAACCCACTTTTGTTTTGCTGATCTTCTAAATGATTCTTATGTCCTCAATGTCATCTTCTCCTCAACTTTATTCATTTTATTTGCCATCCATATTCTTAATTCAGCTTTTGAAATTTCATCGAGTTCTCTATGGATGGTATTTTTTTTTTTTTTTTTTGAGACAGAGTCTCATTATTCTACCCTCAATAGAGTGGAATGGCATCACAGCTCACAACAACCTTAAACTCTTGGCCTAAGCAATTCTCTTGCCTCAGCCTGGCAAGTAGCTGGGACTACAAGTACCTGTCACAATGCCTGACTATTTTTTTGTTGTAGTTGTCATTGTTGTTTAACAGGCCCAGGCTAGGTTCAAATGTGCCAGCCTCAGTGTATGGGGTTGGTGCTGTAACCACTGTGCTATAGGCACCAAGCCGATGGATGGTAGTTTTCTGCTATAACTCACTTGTAATCTCTTAGGGCCGTTGATCTGCTCTGATTTTTTATTTTGCCAGAATTCTGCAGGTTTCTCCCCATGTGTATTTTCAGCTTACTTGTTATATTAACCATTATTTTAAGCTAAATACTCATTTATCCCTAAATACTCATTGAGAGAGAATCCAATTGGAGACCATAGGCAGCACCCCAGAGACCTGTTTGGAAACTAAAACTGGGGGGCTTAAATCATCTATGGAAGCCCTGGGATATGGATCTCACCACCCCTTCATCTATGATTGTTGAAATAAGTTAGAGATTATATCTGTGGCCCCTCTAGCACACAGCCTCCAAAATCTCCCTTTCTGGGCTGCAGTGTGAGATTCCGTGAGGGACAGCCTTCCTTTCTCCAAGTTGGGTGGTGCAGCGCTGGGTGGCTGACCTAGGGTGCTCCTAAACTTGAGGAATCTCCCAGTTAGCACACCAGTGTGTTTCTGTTCTAGTATCAGTCTGCCTTCAACCCAGTTTAAAGGAGCTGTGGAATTTTGCCAAAGTTCCTGTTGTAATAATAAGTGGAACTACTATGGGCCACCCCTTCCTCCACTGGCCTCCAAACTCCAACCACCCAATTTTCTGCCCAACAGCATGAATACCCCTTGCCCAAACAAATTCAAAATGCTGGGGTTTTTCACCAAAGTTTTGGCCACAACTGACTGGATATACTGTGATCCTCACCCACAGTTTGGGGAGAGGAACCATGGTTGCTGTCTGCTTCCTGGACCTTCCTAGGGCAAGTTCACCTGAGGCTAGGCCTGTCTCTCTCCAAGTTGGCATGGGGTTGGGGGGATGGGGGTGGGGGAGCCAGGCTGAACTGCCAGGAAAGGCCTGCCAGGCACAGATGCTGGGCAGAGCCACTCTAGAAGGCAGGCTCATCAAAGTCAGTGCATCCAAGCCACAATTTCCTTGGGCAGTGGGTAAGGGTGGAGCACACTTGGTCACTGGACCACACAATGTAGAGGACCCTTAGAGACCCAGGCAGTCATTTAGGAGACCAAGGCCTGCCTTCCTCTCCCTGTGCCCAGTTTAGGAGAGCAAGGCCTGCCTCCCTCCCACTGTGGTCAGTTTAGGATGTAGCTGGTTATGGTAAGGAGAGAAAATGGCCTCTATGAATCTTGGTTCCCTTGCCCTTCTAGTGTCTGGGGATGGAGCAGCTCCTCCAGGCTAGCTGGCCTAGCACTCCACTTGCCTGAGAGCTGGGAGGCTGAAGTCTGCAGGGAGCAATCTGTTGGGTGATCAAAGGCAGGAGGGATGTACTGTGGGCACAGATGGTGGAGACAAAGTTTGTTCTCTTTTCTGTTAGATGGGATGGGGACCCATGAGGTGGAAATTCCTAGGTGCAGGAAAATTGGAGTGTTATGTCTCTCTTCTGTGGGGTAAAAAAGCCTGTGTTTGTTGCTCTGAGCAGAGAGTCCCAGGTAGGGGAGGGGATGTCCTTACACCTTTGCTTGGTACTGGGTTCCTTCAGTCCCTGCAGCCTATAATTGTTCATTGTTCTCTCCCTCCTTTTTCATATCTTCATTTGTCTCAGGGTTATGTTAAGCTCCTTGATTTCTTCTCCTTGTGTTCCACCCACCCATGTCAACTGCTCCTTTAACCAACCAGTGTGGAGAAGGGAAATGAACCAGAGTGGAAGTAGTGGATTGAGGAAAATACAATACAAGAGAAGGAAGACACAGAGACAAAAGATGGGATCAGGAGGTCTGACTGAGCTGATGGCTGCAGCCAGCACCAAAGCACAAAGTCAGCTTTATTTTATAACATCTTGATAGGGTTGTCTACAGGGAAGTAGCATAGATAATATGCGGAAGTAGCATAGACAAAAGACATAGCTTTGGTCTTACAGTATGATTGGAAAATGTAAATGACTTTAATAAAAACAAATCATCCTCTTAATGGGTTTACTCAACTTTGTTAACATGTGATAAGAAGTGAAAAGGGAAAGATCGAAAGGATCTCTGCATAATTCTTATAAATTAACTAGACAAAGAAAGAGCTACTTGACTTCTGGCAGGGGGAGCATGAAGAAAAGAATATGGTTGTTTGGGGGAAAGGAAAAGAAGCAGTTGGGGGTTCATTCCCTGAATGTTCCCCAGGCTGTGGGGGTCCTGCTGCTTCATAGCCAGCTCTCCACAGCTCCAAGTTCACTTCAGTCCAATTTTTCTTCTTTTGGACTTCACTCTGGTGAAAGCTGTCTCTAGTTGGCCATCTTGTTGCCTCCCACCAAATGGGATGTTGATAATGGGGGAGGCTGTGGCTATGTGGAGGTGGAGAGTGTAGCAGAAATCACTGAAACTTCCACTCTATTTTGCTGCAAACCTAAAACTGCTCTTAAAAATGAAAGTCTTGGCTGGGCATGGTGGCTCATTCCTGTAATCCTAGCACTCTTGCAAGGCTGAGGTGGGAGGATCTCTTGAACTCGGGTATTCAAGACCAGCCTGAACAACAGTGAGACCCCCGTCTCTACTAAAAATAGAAAAAAAAAAATTAACTTGGTGTGGTGGCAGATGCCTGTAGTCCCAACTACTCAGGAGGCTGAGGCAGGAAGATCACCTGAACCCAGGAGTTTAAGGTTGCTGTGAGTTAGGTTGACTCCATGACACTCCAAGCTGGGCAGCAGTATGAGACTCTACCTCAAAAAACAAAAACAAAAACAAAACTAGTCTTTAAAAATAAATCAATAAAAATAAATAAATAAAAGAGAAGGAAATGGGGATGGAGCCAAAACAGTATAAGTTTTGAGCAAAGTAAAGGATTCTGTATCTAATCTCCAAAATTTATTTATCAGCTCTATCCTGCTTCTCTTTTCTGACTTTAGGACTATGCATAATTATAATAAGTGTGTATTTTATATAGCTCTTTAATTAATTTATAAAACATTTCATTATTCATGAAAAATAAAAATTGTCATAAATTTGAGAAAAAGTGGTTTAAAGCAGAACTTTGTTATATGATGTAATTAAACTTCTGGGAAGTAGTGAGCATTTCTGAGGAAATGTTTGGAGAAATTTTATGATATACTTTTATTAAGATAAAGGCAAAATCAATGTTTTTCCTATATCCTCACTCAGGAATCAACACAGAACACTTCTGGACCCCAGATGTGTGTGGGTTTTCCCCACCACAAGAAGCAAACACTGAAATATCTAGATTCTGCAGTGAACACCAGCTGGTTGTCCTCTAACTCAATTCTACTGAAAGCACATATGGTGAAAATAAGATAGAGTCAGTCAGGCTAAGAACTACATTACACAGCTGCTTCTGATCAGTATGG
This sequence comes from Loris lydekkerianus, assembly GCA_963574355.1. Lineage (NCBI taxonomy): Eukaryota > Metazoa > Chordata > Mammalia > Primates > Lorisidae > Loris > Loris lydekkerianus. Next base: position 4,077 of record CAUYPK010002928.1, read on the forward strand.
ATCCTGCCTGACTTTCATCTCCTGTCTCCCACTCTTATTGTTTTGTAAATTTAACTCCCACCCTAAAGATGTCCATCTTGAATAGTTTAGGAAGATTGATTTAGAAAATTGTCTTTTGAATCAGAAGTGTCGTAATAGGTCCCTGAGTTATGCCAATTATTATTTAAAATAAGGGTTAATGTGGTCTTTGCTTTGAACCATTAGATAAAACTGATTTTGGGAATGGAAGAATAGAATAGTCTTGGAGAGGCTACTCCCACTGTTGTTCAGAATAGCTGGCCTTCTGACAAAGTTTGGTGGACCTATCCCTGTCTCTGCATATTGGCTGACAGTGACAGGCAGCCATGCCCTTCTTTGTCCAGTAACATTTCTGGGACCATGAAGGGATGCCTAGACTGCTCCAGTAAATGTGCTGGGTAAGCCTAGCGGCAACCGAACAGGTGTGCCTGGGGGTGGTGGGGGGTGGTGACAGTGATTGAATGCTCCTAGAAGCACTGCTGGGAGATTTCTTCTGGGAGTCTTTGGGCTCTGCTCTCATGCACCCACTGTCACCAATCATTAAGGTCCACCTGCTTTATTCTGGTTGTGTGCTAAGAACTTTTAGTTCTCATCAGTTCTGGTTTTATTCTTGAGAAATCTGGTGTTTCTTTATCTAGTCTGTATCATGGGAGCTCAGGCCTAAATGCCAAATGTCAGCCCAATGGGGCATATTCTGTCTGATTTGTCTCAGTATGGGTACCAGTCTATGACTAAAAAGGGGATGAAATTATACTGTAGCGCAGCCTGATCAAAGCATCATCTTGACCCTGGAGAAAAGTGGCCTTTGAATGGATCCATAAATTATTATACCATCCTACAGTTAGCGTTTTTATTAAAGATCAGGAAAATGGGGTGAAATCTCATATGTACAAGTCTTTATGACTTTACAAAATAAGGATGTTGATTATAAGAATAATCTGCTTTATGGTACAAAGGGAAGCAAAACCAGAAACAAAGGGAGGCAAGGGGGAGAACCGAAAGATAACGGCGATGCTAATGTTCATGTTGAGCAGGATATTTTATTTATTTATTTATTTATTTATTTATTTTTTATTTTAGAGACAGAGTCTCACTTTATCACCCTCGATAGTGTGCCATGGCGTCACAGCTCACAGCAACCTCCAATTCCTGGGTTTAGGCGATTCTCTTGCCTCAGCCTCCCGAGTAGCTGGGACTACAGGCACCTGCCACAACACCTGGCTATTTTTTTGTTGCAGTTTGGCCGGGGCTGGGTTTGAACCCACCACGCTTGGTATATGAGGCTGGCGCCCTACTCACTGAGCTATAGGTGCCGCCCTGAGCAGGATATTTTAGAGGAGCATGCAGTGTCTGCTTCCAGTGGACTTAGGGCACCAAGTGCTCCAGCACCAGATGAGAAGGAACCTGCCCCTCCTTACTTAGCTGAAGGAGGTTTGGAAGTGGTCTTCCCATCTCATACCCAGCAGGGAACTCAATTCTGTCAGAAGACCCAAGGAGGTAAGGTGGGGCAATACTGAATACCAGAGGGAATAAATCAGCAGGGCCAGGCTGCTGGATACTATTGGACACATATTCCCTTCTCTACCTCTGATCTGTTAAATTGGAAAAATACCAATGCCCCTTATCATTCAGATCCTGTTAAAGTGAGTGAACTAATAACTACTATCATTGCTACCCACCAATTGGGCTGATATACAGGCTCTTTCATTTATTTTTTTACCACTTTTAATTTTTTTTCATGCTCTTTTAAATATAATCCTCACTAGTGACAAAAGGCAGCTGGTACTGGACAAGGCACAAGAAGAGGCTGCTGACTCCAGGATGAAGATCGGGAGACTATACCAGCACCAGAGGCTGCTAGTCCATTGACAGAGCTAGACTGGGATCCGAATAACAGTGGGTTACCTCTCCTCAGTTATTATGAAAGATGTGTTTTGGCCAGACCATACAAAGGAGTTCCCAAACAAAGGAGTCTAAACATGGTACAGGGTGTGCAGCAAAAAAGCAACCGAGGACCCATCTGAGTTTCCGGAGAGACTGCACAATGCCTGCACTAAGGACATGGACGTGGATCCTCAGGCTCCTGAAAATCAGCAAATGGTAAATTTGACTTTTATTCCTCCTGACATATGGAAGAAATTACAGAATTACCTAATTACAGAATTAGATGGGGCTGTAGGAATGAACCCCTGTCACCTGGTAGACATTACCTACAAGGTTCTGTTGCAGGGGTCCTCAAACTACGGCCCGCAGGCCACATGCAGAGGTGTGATTGGTTTTTTTTTTTGTTGTTTGTTTGTTTGTTTGTTTGTTTTACTTCAAACTAAGATATGTGCAGTGTGCATAGGAATTTGTTCATAGTTTTTTTTTTTTTTTTTTTTTAACTATAGTCCAGCCCTCCAACGGTCTGAGGGACAGTGAACTGGCCCCCTGTTTAAAAAGTTTGGGGCAGTGCCTGTAGCTCAAGGAGTAGGCACCAGCCCCATATACCGGAGGTGGCGAGTTCAAACCTGGCCCTGGCCAAAAAAAAAAAAAAGTTTGAGGACCCTTGATAAAGAGGCCCAGGCTGTCACTGTGTGTGTGTGTGTGTGTGTGTGTGTGTGTGTGTGTTTGTTTTATGCCACCAATGATAAAAGGGGAAGAAGCCCCAGGAATAGGACCCTGAGGTGGCCATAAACCCTGATTAAGGAAAACTAGTATGCCTATTCTAAGGAGGTGAGACACTGGAAAAACATAAGTGCCCCCAAAAGAAGAGGGCTGGGGAGTCAGGTCACATGCCCAACCATAACATGGTTGAACTGGCTGGTTCTGAAGATGACTGAGGGTGCCTGAAGCCTCAACCAGATTTTCTATCTGGTATCACTGTTGTTCCCCAAGAGCCTTGGGTAGGAATAAGAATGGGAATACAGGGCAGCACCGTAGCTCAGAGGGTAGGGTACCAGCCACATACACTGGGCCTGCTAAAACAACAATGACAACTGCAACAACAACAACAAAAATGGTTGGTTGTTGTGGTGGATGCCTATAGTCCCAGCTACTTGGGAGGCTGAGGCAAGAGAATCGCTTGAGCCCAACAGTCTGAAGTTGCTGTGAGCTGTGACATCACAGCACACTACCTGGAGGGACATAGTAAGACTCTGTCTCCAAAAAAAAAAATAAAATAAAATGGAGTAAGGACTGTGGACTTTCTGTGGACACAGGGTCAATAGTTTCAGTACTCAATGCCTTACTCCCTCTTCCAACAAAACAGTCCATTCCAGTGATGGGAGTGACTAGACAATTGGAACATAAATTCTTCCTTAAACCTGTTGAATGCTCAGTTGGAGAAAAGAAAATGAGCCACAGATTTCTGTACACGTCTGATTGTCCTGTTGGGAAGAGATTTGCTAGCTAAACTAAATGGTCAGATCAGTTTTATTCTAGCTGTTGGTTTCACATGAGCACTCGTGGCAGCTTCTTCTCCAGCAACCTTAAACTGAGACCAAAATGGCCAAAAGATGTTGATGAGTAGATAAGCCCCTCAGTCTGGGCTGATGGGACTCCTGGAAAAGCCCTCCAGGTTGCCCCAGAGGAGAGCCATCTGAAACCTAAAATGCTGCCTCCACAGCGAGGTCAATACCCACTTAAGTGGGAGGCATTAACAAGAATAGCTCCTTTGATTAACCAGTTTAAATCCTGCGGGCTTATAAGGCTCTGCCAGTCTCCTTATGATACTCCTATACTGCCAGTGAAAAAGCTGGGAGCCCAGGAACCCCATTTTGCACAGGACCTATGGGAAGTAAATGAGATGTTGCTAGATATTCATCCCAGGGTGCCTAATCCCTATAGTCTCTTGAATGAGGCAACGTGGTTTGTGGTTTTGGACTTAGGGGATGCTTTCTTTCTTTCTTTCTTTCTTTTTTTTGAGACAGAGTCTTAAGCTGTTGCCCTGGGTAGAGTGCTGTGGCGTCACAGCTCACAGCAACCTCAAACTCTTGGACTTAAGTGACTCTCTTGTCTCAGCCTCCTAAGTAGCTGGGACTACAGGCACCCACTACAATGCCTGGCTATTTTGTTGTTGTTGCAGTTGTCATTGTTGTTTTAGCTGGCCTGGGCCAGGTTCGAATCCGCCAGCCTGGGTGTATGTGGCTGGTGTCCTACCCACTGAGCTACAAACGCCACCTGGGATGCTTTCTTTTACATCCTGTTGGCAGCCCAGTCCCAGAACAAGTTTGCCTTTGAATGGGAAGATCCAGGTACCCTTAAGAAGGAACAGTTAACAGGGAAGCTGGAGGGTGATTCCCCCAAGGTTTCAAAAATGCACCCACTATTTTCAGGGAAGCTCTGGCATAGGACTTGTTAGATCTTAAATTAGAAAATGGGGAGATTCTCCAATATGTAGATGACTTGTTAGTAACTGGGCAGCAGTTTCAAGACTGTTTGCATAGCACTACCTTGACACTGAATCACTTGGCAAAGTGCAGCTACGAACAAAGCCCAAATTTGCCAACAGAAAGTAAAATTTCTCAGGTTCTTAATTGAGTGTGGGCAGCACAGCCTCCCTAGAAGCAGAAAGGACTTGATCATACACACCCAAAAACCCAACACAAGAAGGAAACAGCTTGAGAGGATTTCTGGGAATGGCTGGCTTTTGTTGGATCTGGATTCCAAATTATGGTCTCATTGTAAAGCCCTTGTATGAGGTCCTGCAGGGACCTGAAAAGGAGCCTTTGATTTGGACGATCGAATGCTAGGGAGCCTTTGAACAGCGTAAGCAGTTATTGACTAAGGCGCCACACTGAGACTGTTGGACTTGACAAAGCCATTTTATTTGTACGTCTATGAGAAACAAGGACTAGGGCTGGGGGTGCTTCTGTAGAAGATCAGGACCATGCCGCCTGGACCAGTTGTTACTTATCTAAACAACTTGACTTCACAGCCTCAGGTTGGCCAGCCTGCCTGAGGGCAGTAAGTGAAACCTGTGATCTCTTTTTTTTCTTTTGAGACAGAGTCTCACTATGTCACCCTTGGTAGAGTGCTATGGTGTTACATCTCACAGCAACCTTAAACTCTTACAATTCTTGCCTTGGCCTCCCTAGTAGCTGGGACTACAGGCGCCCATCACAACGCCTGGCTATTTTTTGGTTGCAGTTGTCATTGTTGTTTAGCATCCTGGGCTGGGCTTGGTGTATGTAGCCAGCACCCTACCCACTGAGCTACAGGTGCCGAGCCAAAACCTGCAATCTCTTAAAAGAGGCAGAGAAATTTATGTTGGGGCAACCATCACAGTCTATGTTCCCCATCAGGTATTTACACTGCTACAGCAGAAAGGGACTGTGGTTAACTGCTGGATGGATGGGGAAATATCAGGCTATCCTCCTTGATGATCCAGGAGTGACTATGGAAGCATTGGCTGGATTAAACACTGCCACTCTTCTTCCCCACCCCAGCCTGGAACCCTTAGAGCAGCAGTGCCTTGAAGTAATTGAACAGGTGTTTTTGAGTCCCCCTGACCTTTCATAGTGCTTTTTTGAGGGAGTAGATTAGACTTTGTTTATAGAGAAAAGCAGTTATGTGGAGAAAGGAATGTGGAGAGCTGGGTATGTGGTGGTAGAAAAGGTTGAAATGGAAGCTCTTCCTCTAGGAACTTCGGCCCAAAAGGCTAAGCTGACTGTGCTAACCAAGGCCCTGGAGCTGTCCGAAGATAAAATGTATATTGACTCAAAGTATGTACTTTTATTTAATCTTCCATGCACATGGAGCCATCTCAAATGAAAGAGATCTATTAACGACAGGAAAGAAGAAGATCAGAAATGCTCAACAAGTCCTTCACCTGCTGAAAGCTGTTTTGCTTCCCCACAAAGTGGCAGTTATGCACTGCCCAGGTCACCTGCCCAGGTCACCAGAAGGGAACCGACTGAATTGCAGAAGGAACCGGGTGGCAGATTTGGCAGCTGAGCAAGCTGGGAGGATGAACATAATGGCTTCTTTGATGATCCCTGTGAATCTGGCAGAGTTCTTGGCTTCCTACAACAAAGCCAACCAGGAGTGGACAGAAAAGGAGGGATTCTAAAAGGAGTGAGAGGGGTGGTTGATGGATGAACAGGGAAGAATCCTGTTACCCCAGAATGTGGTACCTCAGATTCTCTAGTCAGTACCTGAAATGACCCATTATGGTAAGGAGGCTCTGACAGGATTCATTCAGCCATGGATAATAAGCAGACAATTCGCCCAGATCATCAGAGAAATCACCTCTCAGTGTCTTCTGTGCATGAAAAACAATCCAAAGCCATGACAACACTAAGGGGCAGTGCCCTTTGAAGACTGGCAGTTGGATTTTACCCAAGTGCCCCCTTCCAAAGGCTTAAAATACCTCTTAGTCTTTGTAGATACTTTCTTTGGCTACACGGAGGCATTCCTGGCCCAGACTGAGAGAGCAGCAGAGGTTATTCAGGCACTTTTGAAATAAATGATCTCTCAATATGGGCTCCAGAAAAGCCTCCAGAGTGGTAATGGATCCTCCTTCATTGCTAAGGTAGCCCGACAGGTAAGCAAGTTTTTCAGACTACAGTGGAGACTACATACCACATGGAGACCTCAGTCATCCTGGAAAGCAGAGAAGATGAATCACACACTGAGGAAACATCTCACCAGACTGTGTTAAGAAACTCATTTACTAGGTGGTGCCTGTGGCTCAGTGAGTGGGGCCCTGGCCCCATATACCGAGGGTGGTGGGTTTGAACTCAGCCCCGGCCAAACTGCAACAAAAAAGTAGCCGGGTGTTGTGGCAGGTGCCTGTAGTCCCAGCTACTTGGGAGGCTGAGGCAAGAGAATTGCTTGAGCCCAGGAGCTAGAGGTTGCTGTGAGCTGTGATGCCATGGCACTCTACCAAGAGTGACAAACTAAGATGCTGTCTCAAAAAAAAAAAAAAAAGAGAGAGAGAGAGAGAAAGAGAAAGAGAAAGAAAGAAACCCATTTACACTTGGATCAGGTATTTCCCCTTGCCTTGCTCCCGGTGTAGGTAGCCCCTAGAATCAGGCTTCAGGTAAGCCCATATGAAATTATGTAAGGGAGACCCTTCCAGGCAGTCTCAGTCCAAACTCCTTTTCAGGCAGAGTGTGATCTTAGGGTACAAAAGTATGTGTGGCACATTCAACAGGTGTTATCCTTTATTCATGTTTTCTCTCTCCAGGTCTGCCCCAGTCCATCTGGAAATCTGTGTCTATTTCAGTAGGGAGATCAGGCCCTTCTGAAAACTTGGAGAGGCAGGGTGGATGAGCAGTCACAGGAGAAACTGGTCCTTGGGATGTTCTACTCACCACTCCTATCGTGGTTAAACTGGCTGGATTGAAGACCGGGACTCATTTCACCCAAGTGAAGCCTTACCTGCTGTTGCACAAAACAGGATAGCACGAGGTGCCCAACAACTGGATAATGGAAGTGAGTGGGGATAGAAAGATCAAGATGAAGAAATGGACAAGAGCCTCTGCCCCCGTAGCACAGTGGTTACATGCAGTGAGGCTGGCGGGTTTGAGCCCAGTTCGGGGCAGCTAAACAATAATGACAACTGCAACCAAAAAATAGCCAGGCATTGTGGCGGGTAACTGTAGTCCCAGCTACTTGGGAGGCTGAGGCAAGAGAATTGCTTAAACCCAAGAGTTTGAGATTCTGTGAGCTGTGATGCCATAGCACTCTACTGAGGGCGACATAGTGAGATTTTGTCTCCAAGAAAAAAAAAGAGAAAGAAATGATGCCTCTTCTTCCTGTTCACAGCCCTTCTCACCTTGGGAGCTTTGAGGAATGGAAAAAATATAGTACCCTTCCAATGAGACAACAATATTTGAACTTCCTTGGCTCAGAATGTTATGAATGTGTCTGATTTTTGTCTAGCAGGAGGAGCTCATGTAGACCAGGTTTTTACTTCTTGTTTAATAGGAGTCTGTACTCCATTAGAAGTGCTCAGGAATTTCACTGTGTTCCACCACAGCCAAAGGAATCTCACCTATCATGATTTGTATGAGTGGGGACCTTCAAGATGGTCTAAGGAAAGGGATATGTTTTCTAACCATCTTAAAACAGTTACATCTGGAGAAGATTGTATAAAGTTCTTAGGAGGCAGTACTCCCCTTGTCGATGTAACTAATAGCTTCCTTCAATGTTATAAGACAACTACTATGTCTTATGCCTATACACATACTAAAATCCCTAAGGGATGGCTTTTGCTGTATGGACAGGCTTTTTCATATGTTCTGGCTAAAGCCTTGTTCTCTAGGGAGATTAATACCTTTCTTGCCCAGGGTACAGGACCTGAATAACATCCAACCTGGAAGGACTTAGCAAGTCCGAGATATCTTAGTATCCCAGAAGGTTGCCAGAGTCATGTCCACCTCTTCAGCCCAGCTGAATATATTTGCTTGTCTTTATTTGTGATGTCAGCTATGGTAATTAAGTTAAATGTTGATAGGGGTCGCTTTTACCATACTTGTGCCATGGTAAAAGCACCAAATGCCACCTCACAGGCCATTAGTGCCCTAAGCATAGAACTCAGACAAGTACGAGAAGCTGTCTTAGAAAATCGAGCCATCAATGATTACTTCTAAGACAAAATCATAGATGTGCAGAGTTTAAAGGAATGTGCTGTTTCAACTTATCAGATAATGCCAATTAACAGAGCATCATATACAAATTTAAAATGTGCTTGATGATGTTACCCAAAGAGAAGACTTTTTTGGTTTTGACCTTAGTCAATTCTTTTCTTGGTTACCCTATTTGGGTTGGTTGAGAGCATTAGTTATCAGCATGGGGATTACACTCCTTCTAGGAATATCTGTGTGGTGCTGCATCCAATGTACCCCATGTTTCATGTCTACTTATGCTACGTGTTATAGTTACACTATTCCCCTGAGTATGTTAAGGTGGATACTCATATTAATGCACATAATCACAGTGATTATTTTCATTCAAAATCAACTTCATAGATATGAAATGTAATGTTAAGAGTGGGAAAATCAGATGGAGTCAGCCAGGTTAGGGCCTACGTGACACAACTGGTCTGGTTGATTTGGGTCCTGCCCGACCTTCACCTCTTGTCTCCCATTCTTACTGTTTTGTAAATTTAGCTCCCACCCTAAAGATGCCCATCTTGAATAGTTTAGGATGATTGATTTAGGAAATTGACTTTTGAATTAGAACTGTTGTAATAGGCCACTGAGTTATGTCAATTATCATTTAAAATAAGGGTTAATGTGGTCTTTTCTTTAAAAGGATTGATTTAGAAAATTAACTTTTGAATTGGAAATGTAATAGATTGTCACTGAGTTGCACTGTTTATTATTATTATTATTATTATTATTGGTTTTTTTTGGAGACAAAGTTTCACTATGTTGTCCTCAGTAGAGTGCTATGATGTCACAGCTCACAGCAACCTCAAACTCTTGAGCTCAAGTGATTCTCTTGCCTCAGCCTCCCAAGTAGCTGGGAGTACAAGTGCCCATTACAACACCTAGCTATTGCTTTTTTTTTATTGAATTTTTATTTTTATTTATTTAAAAAAAAATTTTAATTAAATCATAGCACCACACACTGGTTTTATAGACCATTTGACACATTTTCATCACACTGGTTAACATAGCCTTCCTGGCATTTTCTTAGTTATTGTGTTAAGACATTTACATTCTACATTTAGTAAGTTTCACATGTACCCTTGTAAGATGCACCACAGGTGTAGTCCCACCAATCACCCTCCCTCCGTCCACCTTCCCCCTTCCTCCCCTCCCTTTCTCTCTTCCCCCTATTCTTGGGTTATAACTGGGTTATAGCTTTCATGTGAAAGCCATAAATTAGTTTCATAGTAGGGTTGAGTACATTGGATACTTTTTCTTCCATTCTTGAGATACTTTACTAAGAAGAATACGTTCCAGCTCCATCCATGTAAACATGAAAGAGGTAAAGTCTCCATCTTTCTTTATGGCTGCATAATATTCCATGGTGTACATATACCACAATTTATTAATCCATTTGTGGATGGATGGGCACTTGGGCTTTTTCCATGACTTAGCAATTATGAATTGGGCTACACCTAGCTATTTTTTTGTTGTAGTTGTCATTGTTGATTTTAGCTGGCTTAGGCTGGATTTGAACCCTCCAGCCTTGGTGTATGTGGCCAGCATGCTACCCACTGAGTTATGGGCGCTGCCCTGCTTATTATTTAAAATAAGAATTAATGTGGTCTTTGCTTTGAACCATTATGGATAAAACTGTGATTCTGGAAATGGAAGAACAGAACAGTCTTAGAGAGGCTATTCTCATTGTTCTTCAGAATTACTGACCTCCCGACAAAGTTTGATAGCCCTAATCCCTGTTGCTAATATTGGGTGACAGTGACAGGTGGCTGGACCCTCTTTGACCGGTAACACTATGTTGATACTGTCTACATGGAAATAACTACAGATTCCACAAGTTGAAGGCTCAGTCCCAGAAAACTGTACCCATTGCAGACACCAGTTAATAAGCACCCATTGTAGACTGAGTTTCTGACTGGCTGTTAAGTCAGGCTTCCTGTGATCCCCTCCTTGGGTGTAATTACTTTGCTATGGCAGCTCACAGAACTCAGAGAGACTTACTTTTCATTTATTAGGGGAGATATTACACAGATTGCAGATGAACAGCCGGATGGAAGAGAGGCATGGGGCAATTGTGTGGAAGGGGCTCAGACTTCTGTGTCCTCTTCAGGAAGCTCCATATGTTCAGCTATTCCAAACCCTCAGAACTCAGTCTTTTGGAGGTTTTATGGAACTTTGTCACCATGACATGATTAAGGCATTGAATTGGGAATCAACTTGATCTTCAACCCATCTCTCCTCCCTGGGCGATAGGGCTGAAAGTTCCAACCTCTGCAAACAAAATAAAATTTTAAGGTTCCCACTCCAGCTGCTGACTGTCTGAGCTCCCTCTTGTCTAAGGGGATCTTTAAAACTGAGTTGCTAGCCATAAGAAAGGAGATCAAGGTCAAGGTGTGGTGGCTCACACCTGTAATTTCAGCACTCTGTGAGGCCAAAGGAGAAGGATAGCTCAAGGCCAGGATTTTTGGGGATTTTGAGGATGCGGTGAGCTATGACAATGCCACACACTCCAGTCTAGGTGACTGAGTGAGGCTCTGTCAATAAAAAAAGGAGATCAGACTTACCTCATCAGCCCCCCTCCCTTCTTAAAGACGTCCTTTGTGATTCATTAACAGGCATAAGGCAATGAAAATATACCTTCAGGGCCTCGATATACATAACAAACCTCAGGTCTGGGTATAAGTTCTGTGGCTCATCTCTGATGGACAGACCCTTATCTTTCTTCCTTCCTTTCTTTTTTTTTTAGACAGAGTCTCACTCTGTTCCGCAAGCTAGAGTGCCATTATATCAGCTTAGTTTACAACAACCTCAGACTCCTGGGTTCAAGTGATCCTCCTGCCTCAGCCTCCTGCAGTGCTGAGATTATAGGCATGAGCCACCACGTGAAACCAACATACCTTTATCTTAACCGCTCCTTTTCACGGACTCTGGCCTATTATAAGCCCCCCCCCCCACCTTTCAGATGTCCCTGAAATGTATAAAATCAGACTGTAACCCCATCATCACAAGTCCACTTGCTCAAGGCTTCTTGGGTGTCACTGTAGTCAAGGTCCTCAAATTTGCCTCAGAATAAACCCCTTTAAATTATTTCACAGAGGCTGGGTGTGGTGGCTCACGCCTGTAATCCTAGCACTCTGGGAGGCTGAGGCAAGTGGATTGTCTGAGCTCCAGGTTTGAGACCAGGCTGAGCAAGAGTGAGACCCTGCCTCCAAAAATAGTCCGGTGTTGGGTGGTGCCTATGGCTCAGTGAGTAGGGCGCCCGCCCCATATACCCAGGGTGGTGGGTTCAAACCCAGCCCTGGCCAAACTGCAACAAAAAAATAGCTGGGTATTGTGGTGGGTGCCTAGAGTCCCAGCTACTTGGGAGGCTGAGGCAAGAGAATTGTTTGAGCCCAAGGGTTTGAGGTTGCTGTGAGCTATGTACAGCACTGTACTGAGGGTGACAAAGTGAGACTCTGTCTCAAAAAAAAAAAAATAGGGCTGGGCGTGGTGTCTCGCACCTGTATCCTAGCACTTGGGAGGCCAAGGTGGGTGGATTGCCTGAGCTCATGTGCCCAAGACCAGCCTGAGGAAGAGCAAGACCCTGTCTCAAAAAAAAATAGCTGGGGATGGTGTTGAGTGCCTATAGTCCCAGCTACTTGGGAGGCTGAAGCAAGACAATTGCTTAAGCCTAAAAGTTTGAGGTTGCTCTGAGCTATGACACCACAGCATTCTACCTAAGGCAACAAAGTAAGACTCTGTCTCAAAAAAAAAAGAAAAAATTATTTCAAAGAGTATGGCTTCTGGGCAGTGCCTGTGGCTCAAAGGAGTAGGGCACCAGCCCCATATGCTTGAGGTGGCAGGTTCAGGGTTCAAGACCAGCCCCGGCCGAAAAACTGCAAAAAGAAAAAAAAAAGAGTATGGTTTCTTTTCTGTTGACACCTCCAATCTTGCCTTGGTATTTCTGGTGAACAGTTGCCATGTTATTGGAATTTCTTTCTTTGGTAGGATCTTGGTCTGGGCATTCAAAGATAGGATTTTATTAGACAGGAATACAGAAAGAGTAAAAAGCACCAGAGCAAGCTGGGCTCTGTGGCTCCTGCCTATAATCCTAGCACCGTGGGAGGTCAAGGTGGGTGGATTGCCTGAGCTCACATGTTTGAGAAGAGCCTGAGCAAGTGTGAGACCTTGTGTCTAGAAAATATCTGGGTGTTGTGGCAGGTGCCTGTAGTCTCAGCTCCTAGGGAGGCTGAGGCAAGAGAATCACTTACTTGAGCCCAAGAGTTTGAGGTTGCTGTGAGTTATGACACCACAGCACTCTTCTGAATGCAACAAAGTGAGACATTGTCTCAAAAAAAAAAAACAAAAAACCCAAAACCAAAAAACAAGAAAACTCCTTTTTCTGGCAAAGGAGAAGACCCAAGTTGGAAGTCTCCCATGTATATAACCCTACCCACCTTTGTCTAGGGAAATATATTACATTTTTGCCAGAACTTTTCAAAGTTAATGAGTGTATTAACAAATGTATGAATGTAGTCCCTCCCCGTGAAAAGGTTATTAGGTCTTTGCAGTTTTTGCCTCAAGGAAAGAATTAGGGTGTGTACTCCCTATGCAATGGAACCACCCAAAACCTTCCAGGCTGCTTTGATCATGACCTTCCTAGAGCTCAGAGGGTGTGGCCTGGAAAGGGCAACTGTTTGTGCCTAGAGGTGGGGGTCTGATTTCTGAGCTCACCTGTTCCTAGAGAATGTGTGTGTGAGGGCGTCTCTGTTCAGCCCTGAGTGGGGGAACCCTGTATCAAAAGCACAACTTCGATGACATTATGCCTAATGTTCCATTATTGGAACAGTGGTGATATGGGAGTCATTTATATCCTACTACTCAAGGTTATTTCTCAGGTCTGATTTTTTTCACAAACATATGCCTTCTGAGGGCACATGCTATCACATGGTACGTAGAGTTAGCCTCTGCTGCAGAAACGGCTCCTTGAGCCCAGGAGTTTGACTTTAACCTGGAGAACCTAGAGAGTCTTCCCCTTCTTTAAAACAGAATAATCCAAAGGAAGTGGTTCCCTCTGGAAATGGGAATGAAATGGTACCAGTAGATGGAGAAGGATAGGGCAGGATTCTATTGTTTTTTTACTAATATGGTTCTGTGTTATATGATTTTTTTTTTAAAGCTACCTCCAATAAACCAAACAAAAGCATGCACTGGAGAAAGGAATCCCTATTCAATAAATGGTACTAGGAGAAGTGGTTAACCTTATGTAGAGGACTGAAACTGGACCCATACCTCTCACCACTTACAAAAATTAAAAGATTTAAATATGAAACATGAAACTATAAAAGAGGAAAGTGTGAGGAAAACTCTAATTTTATGGGCCTAGGGAAAGAATTTATGAATAAGACCCCATGGGCAACTGCAGCAACAAAATTAAATAAATGGGACCTGATCCAGTTAAAAGGCTTTTGCATAACTAAGGACATAATCAGGAAAGTAAAGAGAGAAACTACAGAATGAGAGAAGATATTTGCATGCTGTGAATCTAGCAAAGGACTAATAACCAGAATCTACAAAGAACATAAGCAAATCAACAAAAAAAGATCCATCAACCCCATTAAAAACTCTTATTATATAATTATATTATTGTTTTGTCATTTATCAGTTTTAGACACTACCTATTCAATAAATGGGCAAAAGACATGAACAAAACAGAAACTTTTCTCACGAGGATAGAGGAAAGGCCAACAAACACATGAAAAAATGCTCATTATCCTTAGTCATGGGAGAAATGCAAATCTAAACCACTTGGAGATATCACCCAACCCCTGTGAGAATGGCCCCCATTACAAGGTCCCCCAAAACAGATGCTGGCATTGGCGCCAACAGAAGCAAAAACCCATACACTGTTGGTGGGTATAGCCTCTATGGAAAGGAGTAGTGAGATTCCTCAAAGAACTAAAAGTAGGCCTACCATTTGATCTGCAATCACATTACTGGGTATCTACCCAATAGAAAAAAGGCCATTTTACCATAAGATCATTTGAACTTAAATGTTTATAGCAACACAATTCACAATTGCAAAGATTGGAAATAACTTAGGTGCCCTTCAACATATGAATAATACACTGTGGTATATGTATACTATTCAGCCACAAAAGATGGAGATTTTATCTTTTATTTTTTGTAAGAACTACGATGGATTTGGAGAACATTTGTCTAAGCAAAGCATCACAAGAATGGAAAAACAAGCACTATATGTACTCAGTGCTTAATTGGAATGAGTAGATTAACAACTATATGCTCATGTGACAGACAATTAAATTCAAGTAAGGGGAAGGAAGATTTGGTAAATTCCCACCCAACGGGTACATTGCATGTTTATATTGCACACTTCCTGAGTGAAGGTTACAATTACAACCTGGACTTTATAAGAGCAAACCATGTAACCTAAACACATGTACCCCTATATGAATTTGAAATTAAGAAAAAAATAGCTGAACACTCAAAAAAAAAAAAATCACTCCAATAATACACTTTCTCATAAAAATGTGAATATTGCCAACAAGACTAAAGGGTAAAATCCAAAATGGTATGCTAGTACCAGCAGCAGTAACTATTTAATCAGTTAGATAAGTATTTAGAAACAATTATTTCCATCTGTGTTTACATATATATATCTGAACTCTTGAAAATGTATGGTATTGTCCTTTGTGTGTGTGTTTCCACATGTGATATTGCTTTGGAAAAACTCTCAAACCATGTTTTCCTCCCTGCTTTCATGCCATGACAATCATCAACATGACGAAGACTTTTGTGACCAATTGGGAGGGTTTTCCCCCTATATGCCAAGCGGTGGACACCAGCTGGGAGTCCTCTAATTCAGTTCTGACACTGTCTATCTGGACATAGCATCAGATCCCATGGGTAAGGACTCAATCCGATAGGACAGCCCTGACACAGTCACAAGTCTAAGTTTCTGGAACTTCTTGACCAACCAGCTTCAAGCAGAGGGTGTCATGATCTCCTCTTTGGGTTTGCTTAAATTTCTGGAGCAACTCACAGAACTCATGGAAACAAATAACAAAGGATATTATAAAGGATACAGACACATGTGGAGACATGTAGGGCAAGGTATGGGGGTGAAGGTATAGAGCTTCTGTGCCCTCCCTGGGTATGCCTCCCTCCAGTAACCTCAATGTATTCAACTATCCAGAAGCTCTCTAAACCCAGTGATCTTGGGTTTCTATGGAGGCTTCATTTTGTAGGCATGATTGACTAAACCATTGGCTGTTGGGAATCAACCTAACCTTCAATTCTTTTCCCTCCCCCGGATGCTGGGGGATGGGGCTAAAAGACTCAATCTTGTAATACTGTCTTTGTTTTTGTGGTGATGAACCCTACGCTGATGGTCCAGTCAACATTTGCATACAAAAAGACTACTTTGGAGATTCAAAGGATTTTAGGAATCATATGCTAGAATATAGGAAGAAGATTTCACAATATCACAGGTAAATTATTATTATTATTGTTATCATTTCATTTTTTTGAGACAGAGTCTTAAGCTGTTGCCCTGAGTAGAGTGCTGTGGTGTCACAGCTCATAGCAACCTCAACCTCTTGGCTTAAGTGATTCTCTTGCCTCAGCCTCCCAAGTAGCTGGGACTACAGGCTCCCGCCTTAACACCCAGCTCTGTTTTTTGTTGCAGTTGTCATTGTTTAGCTGGCCTGGTCCAGGTTTGAACCTGCCTGCCTCAGTACATGTGGCTGGTGCCCTACCCACTGAGCTATGGGCACCACCCAGATAAACTATTTGTTATGTGTTAAATTATGTCCCTCTCTCCAAAAATATATTGAAAATATCAATCCCAGTTACTCAGAATCTGATTATATTTAGAAGAAGGGTCTTCACAGATAATCAAGGGTCATTAGGGTGGATCCTAATCCAATATGACAGGTGTCCTTATAAAAACATGGAATTTGGACACAGAGAAAAGTAGCCACAGAGGGAGGATGATGTAGAGACACAGGGAGAATTCCAAGTGAAGATCAGGATTGTAGCTGTGCTGCCGAAAATCAAGGAACACCTGGGGCACGAAAAGCTGGGAAGATTGAGCAGGAGCATGGCCCTGCCAACACCCCAATTTCTGACCTTCATCCTCCAGAACTATGAGACCACACGTTTTATGTTATTTTAAGCCATCTAGTTTGTGAGGCCTTGTTAATACAGCCCTAGGGAAAGGATACACTACTCTATGTATCTCTAGGCTTCCTGCTCACCACCCCACCATGCCCTCCAAATGGGTGGTGTTAGCCTGGTGAAAAACTTAAAAATAACAAAGAAAAAAAATGGTTTTTTTTGAGGCAGAATCTCACTTTGTCACCCTCAGTAGAGTGTGGTGGCATCATAGCTCACAGTAGCCTCAAGCTCTTGGACTCGAGCAATTCTCTTGCTTCAGCCTCCCAAGTAGCTGGGACTACAGGGGACTGCCACAATGCCTGGCTATTTTTAGAGGCAGGGTCTCACTTTTGCTCAGGCTGGTCTCAAACCTGTGAGCTCAGGCAATTGACCAGCCTTGGCCTCCCAGGGTGCTGGAATTACAGGCGTAAGCCACCTTGCCTGGCCTCGGGTACTTTTAAGTGCAAATAGGGAGCAACTAGACTATCCCAGTTAGGTAACATGGAGTATACTTAAACCTACCCCCTTTTTAAATGCTGCATAATATATTTCATTTTGTGAACCAAAATAAATTTAATTTAATTTTCTTTTTTTTTTAGAGACAGAGTTTCATTTTGTTGCTCTTGGTAGAGTGCTGTGGTGTCACAGCTCACAGCAACCTCCATCTCTTGGGCTTAGCTGATTCTCTTGCCTCAGCTTCCTGAGTAGCTGGGACTACAGGTGCCCGCCACAACCTCGTCTATTTCTTTGTTGCAGTTTGGCAGGGGCCAGGTTGGAACCTGCCAACCTCAGTATATGGGGCTAGTGCCCTACTCACTGAGCCACAGGTGCCACCCCCAAAATAAAATTTTAAGGCTCACCCCCAGTGACTGACTGACTGAATCCCCTCTTGGCTAAGGAAATCCCTAAAACTGAGTTGCTAGCCATGAGAAAGGAGATCAGTCAAGCTTTACCATGCCTTCTGTTCCTTCTTAAAGATGTCCTCTGTGACTCACTAACAAGTCTAAGGCTATGTGAGACACACAAAAACACACTGGAGTCAGGGCATATGTCCTGTTTGTCTCCGGTTAAGAGACCCTTATCTCAACAGAGTAATCCTTTTCACTGACTCCTGATTTATTAGACAAAGCTTAACTCTTAAAGC
Source organism: Loris lydekkerianus (assembly GCA_963574355.1). Classification (NCBI taxonomy): domain Eukaryota; kingdom Metazoa; phylum Chordata; class Mammalia; order Primates; family Lorisidae; genus Loris; species Loris lydekkerianus. The sequence continues at coordinate 21,996 of CAUYPK010002928.1, forward strand.
CAATTGTCAGCCAAAGAATCTTTCAACCCACCTGTAACCTGTGCACCCTCCCCAAACACTTTGAGATGTCCCAGCTTTTGAGGCCAAATCACTGTATACCCTCCATGTATTGATTTATGACTCCACCTGTAATTCTTGTCTCCCTAAAATGTATAAAACCAAACTCTAACCCCACCATCACAAGTTCCCTTGCTCAAGCCTTCTTGGGTGTGGCTCAGGGTCAGGTCCTCAAATTTGCCTCAAAAATAAACCTCATTAAATTATTTTACAGAGTATACCTTCTTTTGTGTTGACAATAGCAACGATTTTATTAGCCATTCTTCTTCCAGGGGATGATAGCTGTTTCAAATGTTTCATTATACAAATGATGCAATGAATGCCTTTGCATAATTTTCTGGATATATGTGTTAGTACTTCTCTAGCACAAAAGCATAGAAGTGGAACTGCTGGTCAGAATGTATATGAATTTTACTAATGTACTAGATAGCACCAAATTGCCCTCAGTGTGGTTTTACTTATTATACTCTTACCAGCAATGTAGAAAAACATCCATTTTCTAATCACCTCATGAAAGAGTTAAGGAAATTTCACCCCCAAATATAACTCCCTGCTATAAAGAATACTTTGAATTGAAGGCTGTTCAAGATCAAGAAACCACTGAAAGAGGCATTTCCTCTATCTTCATAAACTGGACTGAGCTGATTGGAGGATTTTTTTTTTTTTTTGCAGTTTTTGGCTGGGGCCTGGTTTGAACCCACCACCTCCACCACCTCCACCACCTCAGGTATACAGGGCCGGTGCCCTACTCCTTTGAGCCACAGGCGCTGCCCCTGATCAGAGGATTGACAGGGACAATTAACTCCCTTCCCCCCTTCTTTCTTTCTTCTTTTTCTTTTTCTTTTCTTTTTTTTTTTTTTAATTGGAGATAGAGTCTTTGTTTCCCCCAATAGAGTGCAATGACATCATAGCTCACAGCAAGCTCAAATTTGTGGGCTCAAGTGATTCTCTTGCTTCAGCCTCTGGAGTAGCTGGGACTACAGGCACCCACCACAACACCTGGCTATTTATTTATTTTTTAATTTTATTTGTTCAAGAGGTGGGAAAATGACAGCCAGCTCATACACTGTTAAGTAGAATAAAAAGGAAAAAAGAATATAGACATCACAGTGATAATTTTTTACAACGCTAAGAGATTTGTACTACAGAACAATGAAATACTTACAAGCAGGATGTCACTATATTAGTGATCAATTTGTATCCAATTAGGTTTCTTAAGGTCAAAAACATTTAAAACCTCAGACTTAAATTTTAAATTTAGACTTGGCAATTGTAAGCACTTTTTTTTTAATAGAGACAAGGTCTCCAGTCACCATGCCTGTCTGTTTCCCCTTTCTGTTACTTCATTATGTTTCAGGGATGAAGGTCAAGAATTTTTTTTTTTTTAGACAGAGTCTCAAGCTGTCACCCTCAGTAGAGTGCCGTAGCATCACAGCTCACAGCAACCTCCAGCTCCTGGGCTCAAGCGATTCTCTTGCCTCTGCCTCCCAA
>CAUYPK010002931.1:0-24595 GCA_963574355.1 Loris lydekkerianus
CGCCGCCGCACCCTGCTGGGTTTTTCCATTTTTTTCATGAGTCGGGGTCTCACTGTCGCTCAGGCGAGTTTCGAACTCCTGAGCTCAAGCAATTCTCCCTCCTCAGCCTCCCACAGTGCTGGGATTACAGGCGTGAGCCACTGGTGGGAAGACCTTTGAACTCTGCTTGTTTGTTTGTGGGGTACTCCGAGGCATTCTCATTGGGGGGGGGGGGTTGACTCCCATCCACTTATTGATGGATTTTGTACCTTTTGTTTGTATCCTTGGGGTCGCAGCTCACCTCAGCAGGGTTGATGTGCATTTTTCAACCTTCTCTCTTGGTGCAGCTCTAATCCACCAGGTTACTTGCTAAATTTCTGTCCTTTAATTCTCTTTCTGGATGGGAGCCTCTATGGAAAGCTGGCTTAAGTCAGCCGTCTTGTCTCCGCCCCTGCATGCCCTATAATTCTTGAATTCCTCCTGCCTTTCGTATACTTCAGTGGCAGTGGACCATGTCCTCATTAGCCTCGCCTTCAATGAGAACTTTAAGGAGATATTTTGTGCAAAGGAATTCTAGATTCTTGTCTCTTAACACTGGCTGGATTTTCATTGTTTTTATTTTTAATTTAATTCAATTTTTTCGAAGGGACCATTCAATGCCTGCAGCTGCAAATAGTACCAGTTTACATATTAGTTAGTGTTTTTTGTTAAGCAACTCTTTTTCATGTAAGCAGACAATCAATTCATTGTAGGGATACTTAGTTGCATAGAATTTTCAGGCCTGCAGAGCTGGGAACAGTGCCCAAAATCATGGCCTATCAGGACAGTGTTGCTGTTGCTATTGCTGCTGAACCTGGTGCTATATGTTGCATTGCTGGCAACAATAATAATGGAGCCTGGATAGAGGCTGCTAGCACTGCTGTCATTGCTGCCCCAGGGATATTATCCACACCTATCATTTGGTGACAGAGTAAATTGCTCACATTCTCCTTTTCTTTGCATTGCTGGTTAATAGTTCAAGATGTAATGTGGATGCACATAGGTCATAGGCCCATGCAGTAGGTGCCAGGGCCATTAAGGAGGCGAGTATCTGGCATTTTCTTGTTTATAGTATGTGACTGTTTCTGCTACCTATCTGATGCTTTGGTGTATAAAGTGGAGAATTCCCCAAATATGGGAAGTAGGTTGTAGCATATAGTATAAATTGGCTCACTCAACACCCCTTTCAACCCTCTGTTACATTGACCTTCATTTGAGACGTGATGAATTTATGTACCCAGGCCCCATTGCTATTGCAGAGGTAGATTGGGATACAGAGCCAAGTTATTTGAGGTGATAGTTGCATGCCGGATCTTACTGGATCTTCTGTAAGCATGGTTGTGAAGATGACTTCAACAAAGTTTTTCTTTTCTGTTTTTATTGATACATAATAGATGTACATATATTAAGGGTACTTTTGATATTTTGATACATTCATATAATGTGTAATGATTAAATAGGGTAATTGGGATATCCATCATTTTAAACATTTATCTTTTCTTTATGCTAGGAATATTTGAATTATTCTCTTCTAGTTATTTTGAAATAGACAAAATTATTGTCTACTGTAGTCACCTACTGACTAATTGAACACTAGGTCTTTTATTATATTTAGTATGTGATACATAATAGAGGTACATACTTTGGGGCTACTTGTAATAACTTGATACATTTATATAATCAAGTCAGGGTAATTGGGCCATCCATCATCTTAAATATTTATGTATTTTTTATGTTAGGACATTCAAATTATTTTCTTCTAGCTATTTTGAAATATATAATATATTTATATTAACTATACTCATTCTACTAATCTATTGAATACAAGGACTTATTTCATCTTTATAACTGTATAATTGTACCCATTAATCATCTTCTCTTCACCCTCTCAGCCCCCACCCAACCTTCCTGGCTCTGATAACCACCAATCTATATTCTATTTTCTTGTGAGATATACTTTTGTAGCTCCCACATGTAAGTGAGAGCATGTAATATTTGTCTTTCTATGCCTGGCTCATTTCACTTAATATAATGACAGCCAGTTCCATTCATGTTGCTGCAAATGACAGGATTTCATTCTTTTTTATAGCTGAAGAGTATTCCATTGTGTACATATACCATGTTTTCTCTGTCCATTCATGTATTGTGAATAGTGCTACCATAACATGAGGGTACAGATAGTTCTTTGATATATTGATTTTTATTCTTTTGGATATATATACAATAATGGAATTAATGGATCATATGATAGTTTTATTATTAATTTTTTGAGACACGTCTGTACTTCTTTTCACAGAGGCTAGATTCCACCAATGGTATACACTGTAGGAATCTCTTTATCCCCACATCCTTGCCAGTATCTTTTTTTATTTGATAAAAGCCATCCTAACTGGGGATAATATCTCATTCCAGTTTTGATCTGCATTTTGTGGATGATTAGTGATCTTGAACATTTTTTCACATACTTGTTAGCTATTTGTATGTCTTCTTTTGAGAAATGTGCATTCATAAATCTTCCTGATTTTTCACCTAACCCCAGTGAGAATAGCCCACATCACCATATCTCAAAGCTGCAGATGCTGGTGTGGGTGTGGAGAGAAGGGAACACTTTTTTACACTGTTGGTAGGATTGCAAACTAATACAACCTTTTTGGAAGCAAGCATGGATATCCTGAAAGAACTCAAATTAGACCTCCCATCTGATCCTACAATCCCACTACTAAGTATCTACCCAGAAGAAAAAAAAATTTTGCAGCTCAATTTACAATTTACAATGTGGAAACAATCTTAATGCCAACCAACCCAGGAAAGGATTAACAAACTGTGGTGTATGTACACCATGGAATACTATTTAGTCATTAGAAAGATAGAGACTTTACATCCTTTGTATTAACCTGGAAGGAGTTGGAACACATTCTTAGTAAAGTATCACAAGAATGGAGAAGCAAGAATCCAATGTACTCAATTCTGACATGAAGCTAGTAGATGATCTAATACACACCCACATAAGAGAAAAACTCAATTTAAGGTGGAAGGTGAGGAATGAGGGAGTGGGAAGAGGAGAGGAGTAAGGGGGATGGGTGAAAATAAAGACAATTGTTTTTTTCTGATTTTTAAGTTGGGTTATTTGTTTTTTTGCAATTGAATTGTTTGAGCTCTTTATATATCCTGGTCATTAATCACTTGACAGATGGATAGTTGCAAACATTTGCTCCCATCATATGGGTTGTCTTTTCATTTTGTTGATTATTTCCTTTGCTGTGCAAATCTTTTTAGCTTGATGTAATCCAAATCATCTATTTTTGTGTTCGTCTGTGCTTTTGGGGTCTTACACAAAAAATCTTTGCCAAGATCAATGTCATGGAGCATTTCTCTAATGTTTTCACCTAGTAGTTTTATAGTTTGAGGTGCTAGATTTAAATTGTTAATCTATTTTGGTTTGATTTTTATATATGGTGACAGATAGAAGTTGACTTTCATTTCTTCTGCATATGAATATCAAGTTTTTCCAACACTGTTTACTGAATAGACTGTTCTTAACCCACTGTAAGTTCTTGGAGACTTTTGTCAAAAATAAATTGGCTGCAAATGTGTAAATTTATATCCCAATGCTCTATTCTATTCTGTTTCATTAGTCTGTTTTTCTGTTTTTATGCCAGTACCATGTTGATTTGGTTACTATAGTTTGAAGTCACGTAGTGTGATGCCTTCATATTTTTTCTTGCTCAGGATTGCTTTGGCTATTCTAGGTATTTTGTGGTTCCATATAAATTTTAGGATTTTCTCCTATTTCAGTGAAGAGTGTCATTGGTATTTTGGTAGCAGTTGTATTGAATCTATAAATTGCTTTGGGTAGGATTGTCATTTTAACAATATTAATTCTTCCAACCCATGAGCATGGAATATCTTTTCATTTTTTTATCCTCTTCAATTTTTTTCGCCTGTGTTTTATAGTTTTGTTTGTATGGATTACTCACATCTTTGGTTAAATTATACTATATTGTTTGTCACTGTTGTAAGTGGTAAATGGGATTCCTTTCTTGATTTCTTTTTCAGATTGTTCATTGTTGGCACATACAAACATTACCTATTTTTTGTATGTTTATTTTGTATCCTATCACTTTACTGAATTTGTTCATAAATCCTAAGGGTATTTTGGTGGAGTATTTTGGGTTTTCTAAATACAAGATCATGTTATCTGTGCACCAGGTTAATTCAACTGCTTCCTTTCCAATTTAGATGACCTTTATTTCTTTTTCTTGCCTACTTGCTCTGGTCAGGACTTCCAGTATGATGTGGAGTAACAGGGTAAATGTGGGCATCTTTGTCTTGTTCTAGATCTTAGAAGAAAGGTTTTCAATATCTTCCCCTCAGTATCATTTTGCTGTGAGTTTGTCATATATGCTCTTCATTATTTTGAGGTATATTCCTTCTCTACCTAGGTTTTGAGTGTTAAAATAAAGGGATGGTGAATTTTATCAATTAGATTTTTAGGAACTATTGAAATGATCATAGGTTTTTTGTTCTTGGTTCTTTTTTTTATTTTTTTTTATAAAGTTCATGTGCAAATTTATTTTTGTTTATTTATTATTTTTGAGACAAAGCATCACTATGTAGCCCTTGGTAGAGTGCTGTGGCATCACAGCTCACAGCAACCTCAAACTCTCGGGCTTAAGTGATTCTCTTGCCTCAGCCTCCCAAGTAGCTGGGACTGCAGGTGCCTGCCACAACTCATGGCTATTTTTTGTTGCACTTGTCATTATTATTTAGCTGGCCTGGCCTGGGTTCGAACCTGCCACCCTTGGTGCATGTGGCTGGTGCTATAACCACTGTACTACGGGTGCCGAGCCTTGTTCTTGGTTCTATTTATGTGATGTATCATGTTTATAGATTTGCATATGTTAAATATTCTTGCATTCCTGGCATGAATCTCACTTGATGTGATGAACAGTCTTTTTAACCTGTTGTTGAATTTGGATTGAGGATTTTTGCATCTGTGTTCATCAAGGTTCTCAGCCTGTAGTTTTTTTTTTTTTCCATAGAGAAACAGAATGAGTTTTTCTTCAACATTTTAAAAGACTTAATTTGAATCTGTATTATTAATGGTTTTTCAATTGTTTGGTAGAATTTAGCAGTGAATCCATCAGGTTCTGGGCTTTCTTTTGAGGGGAGACTTTTCATCACCATTTTAATTTTGTTATTTGTTATTCATTTGTTGAGGTTTTCTGTTTCTTCATGGTTCAGTCGTGGGAGGCTGTATGTGTCCAGGAATTTATGCATTTCTTCTCAGGTTTCCAATGTATTGGTTTGTAGTTGTTCATCTCTAATTATTCTTTGCTTTTCTGTAATTCTGTATCTCAGTTGGGTCTCCTTTTTAGTTTTGAATGATAGGTATTTGGGTCTTATTTCTTATTTTATTATTTGTCTAGTTAAAGATTTGGTTTGTTCTTGCTTTTCTAATTCTTTCAGGTGCTTCATTAGGTTGTTTATTTGAAGTCTTGATATGTTGTATGTTCATTTTCATTTGTTTAAAGAAAATTTTAAGTTTCTTTCTTTAAGTTTCTTTTCATTGGTCCATTGTTTGTTTAGAAACATGTTTGATTTTCATATATTTGTGTTGTTTCTGAAGTTCCTTGTGTTATTGATTTCTAGTTTTTTCCCTTATCTGGAAAGTCAGATAAGATACTTGCTATGATTTCTATATTTTTGAATTTGTTGACAATTGTTTTGTGTGGTCTATTGTGGAGAAAGTTCCATAAGCTGATGAAAAAAAATATGCATTCTGAAGCACATGGTGAAACATTCTGTAAAAATGTATTTGACCAATTTGGTTTCGTGTGACTTTAGCTTTGCTATTTCTTTTTCTTTTCTTTTCTTTTTCTTTTTTTTTTTTTCTGTCTGGGTAATCTGTCCATTCATGAGAGTGGAGTATTTTAGTCTCCTGCTATTACTGTATTGCAATATACCTCTTCCTTTAGATCCATTACTGTCTGCTTTGTACACATATAGTAGGGTGCTCTGGTGTTGGTTGCATGTATTTTCATAGTTGTTACATGCTTTTGCTGAACTGACTGCTATGTCATTTTATAATGACTTTGTCTCTTTTACAGTTATGACTTGCAGTCTATTTTATCTGAGGATGGCTATTCCTGTTCCTTTTTAGTTTCTAGTTTCATGGAATATCTTTTTCTAAACTTTCACTGTTAGATTATGTATGTCTTGGTAGGTATAGGTTCCTTGCTTTGTCCTTTGGGGAAAGTCATGGTTCCCTGTTTGCTGTTGTTTCTTGTTGATATATGTCTATGTCTTTGCTTTGGAAAACTATTTATTCTTGTCTTTTCTGTATGGCTTATTTTGGGTTTATTGGGTATGTTTGCTTTAGAGATTCTTTGTAATTTACCTGTTGAATTTTTTTCCCCCTACTAGGTCACGGCCTCCTTTTTGGTTCCAGGTGACCCCTTAAGCCCAGGTTTACCTTGGCTCTAGCAAACAACTGGAGCACTGCCTGTCCTTAATGGGGAAAGTACCAAAGTGCGTATTCCAGTAATGTGGGAAAGTTGACTGGGGGTTCATTTCATGCCTAAAATAATATCTCCTACAGTGTGGTGCTGTTTAACAGCTACTCTGATTTAGTATCTCCTTGGACTGAGTTACAGAACAGAGTTTTCAAGGCTGGGGATGGTAGTGCCAGCTCCCCCTCTTGTCTCTGAGGAATATTTCTCTCTTTAGGCACTTGTAATGCTTCTGTGGGTTGAGGCAGAGACAGGTCTTCTGTCAGAGAGCCCAAGATGGTGGAGAAGCTTGTTGTCTGCCATGATCTCATTTTTCCAGTGTAGAAAATGTGAGTTGGAGAAAAATTTCCAAATGCTTGGAGCTGGGTAGATTGAGGGGAGAGGTATCACAGTTATGAAAATCTGATCCTCTTACCATCTGCTGAAAGTTTTTTCACTTCTTTGAGGTCCCATGAACTGACTCATCATCACATTTGAGTTCTGGGTTATTCCTGTGACAGTCTTGGCACTGTATGTATTTGTTTTTGGTTTTCTGTGAAGAATAGCAAATCAAGCTTGCTTCCAGAAGTCACTAGGTCTTATTTCTTCTATTTAACTCTATTTTTGTACCTATTAATCAACCTCTCTTCATCTTTCTCTTCCTACTACCCATTCCTGGTCTCTAGTAACCTTCAATGTACTCTTTATATGAAAGTGACTTTTTCCAGATTGATTGTGGTGAACTTCTGACATCGAGGATCAAGTGTGCTGACTACAAGTAGAGTTGCAATGGAGTTTTTTAGAATAGTCCCACAATGTACGATGCCTTTTTTTTCTTGCTATTTAGTTCTTGGCTCAGTGACTCGATTTGTCCTGAAGCCCTGTTCTTTGGCTTTCTCAGGGATTCTGTGAGCTATCTAATAACTTTCTATAAATCCTTTTCTGCTAAAACTAGCTCAGTTGAATTCTCTTGTTTGCGAGTAAAAGGCCTGGCTAATGGAGAGTTTTAGGTGGTAGATGGCCCCCCCTCAAAATGACAAATACTCCCTCTGCAAACATATACATGTATTTTTTTTCCTTAAAAATTTTTTTTTTGTTTTTCTTCTTAGCCTTGCCCACTGATTCCCTAAAATACATGTGGAAAGGCATTGATTTTCTCTTAGTATTTGTTAAAAAAAAAATGAGAGAGAGAGAGATTAACATACGTAGATGATGTTTATAGCTGGTAATTGTGATAGCAAAATAGTCTACTAGACTAGTCAACTTGTGAGTTCCAAACATCAAATGCTATTGCACATTAGATCCATCAGAAAGGCTGCAACATTTTAATAATATTAGTGGCTACTGTTTGTTGAATGCTCACCAGATAGTGCTATGCAGATTGTTTCATTTAATCCTCACAATTAATCTTTAAAGTATTTACTCTTGGCATCTCTATTTTACAAATGAGGAAATTAAGTTTTAGATCAGAAAATACTTTTCCATGGTTGCTCAGCAAGGTATACAAGAATGGGATTTGGACCTATATCTGTCTGACCCTAGATTCTGCATTCTGTCAGTAAGCAACAGTGGCTGATATTATTGAATGTAGATTTAGCTTTTCTTCTCAGAACTGCATTGAATTTGATGTGGAGGTTAAGATGGAGGATGTATATTTAACGAAGAAAGCTCTTTTTAATGAGTGCTCCGGAGAGGACTCAGGGCTAAAAGCTAGTGAGTCTCTTAAATGGGTCTTTCTATGTAAGAATTAGGAAAATCTTCCTGGAGCAGGTAAATTATGCTCATTATGCTTGAAAGCCTCACTGCTCTGAGTGTGGTCTATGGCCCATAAGCATTGCTATCACTCGGGAGCTTTTTAGAAATAGCTTTGCTTATGAAAGAATGAAATAGGAATAGCAAATAAAGAAAACTGAGACACTTTCTGAATGGAGTGGCATGTTATTATAAAGGCGAGGCTTTTTTTGTGTGTCCTGATGGAAATATTTGTATATTTAGGTTCAATGTAGACTGGATGTATGATAAAGTTTTTTTCTAATATGTTTTCCTTCTGTTTTTGCTTAATTATACTACAAAGTATTATGTATGTATGCCCACATAAGTGAAAGACACTAGACTGAAGAGTGGCAGGACCTACTATGCATCCAGGTGACCTCCCTGCTGTGTGTTTAGATTTATGAATGCCTTCCTTCTGCCACGTTTTGATATTTTGAGTAGTATTAGGGAGTCTAATGACACATGATATCTAAGAGAAGATTCACATCATGGCCATTGCTGACTTGGGCCAATATCTCACCTTTGTTTTGTCTTTGTTAGGCTCTGAGTATTGACTTCCCTTGCAAAGATCACTTAAATTTTCCTTTCAAAAGGCACCTGCCTGTCACAGATGCAATTGAGAGAAAAGAACCTACAAAGTTTTCCTGCTAGAGCCAAAAAGCTTTGTCTGAGTCCAGGTGTTCTCATAGCCTTTATCAGATACATGTCCAGACCCATTAAGTCTTGGCATGCATATTCTGGGAAAAGGAGTAAACCCATCTTAGTCATGGGCAAGTGCTGAATACATGGGAAGTTTCCAGCTATGTGCCTAGAAAGAATGCTCAGTTCAGGCAAGGATCTCTGATTTTTTCCCCCCAATTATTTTTAAGGCTGCAAACGTACAGATAAATACTTCTGTGGCACTAAGAAGGCATTTAAAATGACAAACTGTTACTATTTGTTAGATACTGTCCCATTTTTATGTTCTCATTTATTTTACTATTACATTTCTTGAAATAATTTATCAAGATTCATTTGAAAATGATTTATTGTAGTCCTCTTTTCCCAAATCAGTGGGAGTAAAACCTAAAACCCTTTTCTTATAAATAAACATATTGAGAAGCTTTCTCTATGTTCATAATTATAAAAAACAAAACCACCCAGAATAGGCATGCAGTTGGAATTAAACTTAGTTGGACCCATCACACTGTGTTTCTATCACCTGACTGCAGTCTTGCCCCCAGCCCTGTCTCTCTCCTCTTCCTTCCTCATGTCTCATGCTCAGACATACTGAACTAGACTTCCTAAAATGCCACCTCATTTTATAGCTCGTCCTCTTATTTCTTTCTCTGTATAAATTGCATCTCTCCTGTGTTCACATTTTGTGTGCCTTGTCATTTTCAATGATGCATCCCATTTCCCTTCTGAAAAGACCTTTCCTGCTTTTCCTATAGAAAACTGTTCCTTTCTTGGTCCTTGTACTCAAATGCCCACAAAACATCTTTATGTGGATATTTAGTCAATGGGTTATAGAGACAGAAACAATGAAAATATAATTCCTGCACTTGTAAACCAGTAATATAGGACTAGAAAATCATAGGAAAGAATACATTTTTTTCTTTTATCTATATTCAAGTCCTAGTTTTCTGTTAGACTCTATGGCTCAGAGTCTGTGGCTTACTCATCTTTGCACCCTCGGGGTCCTTTCCAGTGCTAAGGTTGACCACCTGCTCCATGATGTTTAAATGATCAAATAATCTAATTTAAACTCATGATCAAATGAGTTTAAATGATCAAATAATGATTTCATGGAAAAACATTACCTCGTTGGCTTGGTACTTTTATCATGACCTTAGATTCCTGAAATATACTGCCTTAAATGGACATCTGAGGAGATTTGTTTTTATAGAAAGGTTCTTTATAAATTTTCTTTAAATGTCAGGATCAAAAGTGTAGGCGCATTTGCTCTGGAATGTTTATCCTATTCTTCACTGATGATCAATTTAGAATGTGTCTGTTCAGGCAAGAATAAACAGAGCAAATGATCTCTTTCTCCCACATGAGCTCTTAAATTTCACTTTTCCCTAGAATGAAAACTGCTTCTTGCCAATAGAGGATTTTTTATACTGTCATTTAAAAAATGGATTTTCTTTTATCAAACCAATAACCTTTACGTGTGCCTTGCGTCCTCTTCTGTGGAGCCTTGAGATCAGCTTCATAGGTGGTGTTTTGTGGCGAGGGCGATCATTGCAGGAAGGATGCCATTTGTCATGCCTCACAGACTGAGCAGCACCCCTTCCCTCGGCTGCCAATAAGAAAACAAGCTCCTCTCTGCTCAAACCAGACCAAAGTACTTGGGACACTTACTCTTTCCTGTGGTTCTCTGTATTTGCATCACTGCAAATTAAAAAGGAGTTAGGAGTTAAGCCATCGTCTTGGTTCTTTACCTTTCATTGTCACACAGATCTTTGTCACTGTTCACTCAATATCCAGGTGAATATTGTTTGATGGGCACTTTGGGAATTGATCAAAATTGTAAAGTGGTTCAGGTTTGTCTGCCCTGTTATTCTTTCTTTTCTGTGTTGCTTTCCTTCCTTCTAACCCTTGATTAAGTAATTTGTGTCCTTATATCCTATTTGGTTCTGCTCAAAACTCCATCTGCCCTCTTGGGCCAGTGTCTCAATGACAAAATTATTCTCTCTCAACTAAAAAGCTCACCAGTTGTCTGTCCCTCACAAAATCTATCTGATTAACACCGTCACTCCAAGCAACTACTGATCATTAATGGCTCAATGTCTTTTCTTCTAGGATAAAAATGAGTGTTGCAAAACAGGTAAGAACTTGATGTGAAAAATTTATTAATCAATGACATGACTCTCTGATTGTGGTATATCAGACATCCTGAGGTGGAATGCTGGGACAGTTTCTGGGAGGGATGTGTCACCTGCTGCCTCCTCTCCTGTTTGTAAGATTGGTCCTGGTGGTGAGGAAGCAGCCTAAAGATTTTCAGTTCTAAAATTGTACATTTATTTCCTTCTTCTTTCATAGATGAATCTAAATGCTGTTATGTCACGTTAACTGCATTATGGTTCATATATTATTATAGAAATTAAAGGGATGTATTTATATTTTGTTTTTTAAAAAACATCAATATGTGAAACTTACTAAATGTAGATTATAAATGTTTTAATACAATAACTAAGAAAAAGCCAGAAAGGCTATGTTAACCAGTGTGATGAAAATATTTCCAATTGTGTATAAAACCAGTGCATGGTACCCCATGATTGCATTAATGTACACAGCTATGATTTAATAATAAAAAAAAAAAATCAATGGTAGAACACGAAGAACAGTAGCAATAAGACTATTAACTTCTTAAAAGTTCATGAATACCATTATCATACATTCAGATTCTGGTGAAGTCTCTGATCAGAACATTTAAATTTGTGTGTATTTAAAAATCTGTGTGTAATTTAAAAATATTCAAAAATAGTCTACTTCAGATTATTCTCTGGAAAAAGTCAGTAGAGTAGACAGAATGTGCTTAGTCATCAAAACATTTCTTACCTTATAGATATGACAGTAATAAAGACGGAGGAAAATCAAAGGAAAAGAGACAAAGTATAAAGAATAATTTTGAGGAAACTATAAAAACAGACAGCAGATGTCACTCTTGCTTTTTTATTATCCTTAACTTCATGGGGGGGAGGGTTCATTGCTAGTTAATGACATTTTTCGTTTTATTTGAGAACTCTCATACTACGTACGTTCTAATAAACAAGATCACATGAGCTAAACTTCTGTTTTGAATTGTGTATTTATTAAGGTTATGCTTATAAACCTCGCACATGTCATTATAAAGAAGATACTTTGCGTGTTTTCTGTGCTGAGGTCCATTAATTTAATATAAGTTGACAATATGCGTTTTACAAATAAACATCTGATTCAGAGTGGATTTTATTAAAATGAGATGTTAATCACCTTGAGGATCAGCTTGTCCTGATCTTCTTACCCATTGCACCATTTCTTCTTTCCATTGTAAATACTGAAGCGTGTAACAGCAAACCTTATCTGTGATGACAATTTAAAAAAATTTTTCCCATATCAAAACATCCAGCCAGTTTCATGTAGAAAATATCAGGGAAACATGTTTCACATCAACTTTCAAAATACTATAATAATTTTTTTCTCATTCTATTTTCTCTCTCTGATCAATTCAACTCTGGTTTTTCATTACAATGTTTCCTCATCAAGCTACTGTCTAGAATGCACGAAACTCAATTTCTCATCTCTGTATCTAATCAGTTACCACATCGTGTTTATTCTCCTTTCTCTGAAATCAGCCTCCTCCTTTCTATCATAGGCTTTAAATTTCATAATGTACAACGGGAGTACGTAACTCTCTCTCTCACACACACACAGATACACACATGCAACGTTTCTGTAAGAAGAGTAACTTGGAAAATGTTTCAGTTTCAAATGAGGTTTCATTATTTTATGAGAAAGGAATGATGCAGCTTTGGTTTTAATGTGGAAGAAATGCAGTGAGAACTGGTAATAGTACAATTAGAGCTTCTAAAGATTTCTTTTTCATAAAATCTAATCTTATTGCCATCTTTTATTCAGAAGACTGCAGCTTTACTGTTGTATCCTTAGACATGATGAACCTGTTTTTTTTATCTATAAAATTAAAAAAAAAACTTGCATAAAATATTCCTAGTGTACTTTCCGTTGATAAAATTCTTATTCATCAAGAAGCACGGAAAAGAACACTTAGAGCACCTCATCAGTATTTAGAGCCTATTCTTACTGCCACCTCATCAGTATATATTCCACACTTACATAAAAATATATCACAGGCAATTACTTTTAGAACTAAAATGAACGTATATATTGAGCACTTACTGGGAAATTAGATTTTTATAATCACAGGAAGGTAATGAAAATTACTCGGTATCTGCTGTAAGTGATTAGCAATTCAGGGAATTTAACATTAATCTATACATTTGAAGATAAGCCTGTGAATGTGCATATGTTGGGACTGTTGAAATATGTGATAAAAACCAGCTTATATTGGTATTTTGGACTTTTCAAAATCTTGATTCTTTATGGAAAATACTATTAATGGTAGTAGTGACCCAGGGAGAGGAAGGGGGTGGCTCCTAGTGTGCTCTACATGTGTCACTGTCGCCAGTGACATGTTCAGACGAACTCTAAGAAAGATATTCAGAATTGCTGGAATAAATAGTTTCCATCACTGCTGAACTGGAGTATGGTTTTCCGTGTTTGGTTCATGTATTATTTAACTCAGCAAGTGTTCTGAGGCTGAATTTAGAAACAGGGTACTTTATTCATAAGTAGGAGCTTTGGTGCTCAGAGACACGTTTCTGTGGCCCATCCCAGGATACTGTTTTTTTGACTACATTGCATCTGCAGTATTGACATTGGGTTCAGACTTGGCTTTGCACCTTTAATTCATGTTACTTTGGTTAAGAAGTTGAGTTTCTCACAAATGAAATTTTCTTACAGAGAGAATACTACTACCTGTATTTTTCATAGTTATAAAGATTAGCCTTGATGCACTGAAAGTACTAAACACCAATGTATGTATGTGTAAAGTGTGCTGTAAATTATTCATGTGTATTATTATAACCACTAACAGTGAATGTTTCTCCCTGGCTTACTGTTTGTTCTGGGATTCTAAAAGGGTAGGATTTGTGGTGTCCACACTTAGAAGCGATGCTGAAATAACGTACTTCCTAGCTGGAACAGTAATTCTTTACCTGAAATCTTTAAAAATTATTTTAAATGTTGTATTGGATTTGAATTTCAAAGGCTTATTAATTTTCCCTGAAAGTAACTCCCTGCTCATCCCCACCCTTTTACCAACCAGGCCAGAAAAGTTGAACTACCAGTTTCAATGTTCTACTCACTTTTCAGCTTTAGGCCTAGGCTCTCAGACAGTGGAGGATAAGACAGGATGTTAGAGTTAAGCTGCTGTCCCCTGATTTTCTGGTTGGGGTGTGAAGCAGCTTAGAGAAGTGGAGGAAAACCCAAGGCAGAGTGTGGATGGTTCCCTGGGCACATCTTGGCATGCCTTGCTTATAGCTTTTATCCATGTAAAAAGGTGGATTCAGGACATAGAAATCAGTAATCCTAAATTTAGAATGCAGACCCTAGCTGTTGGACCCTTCAGCTAGAGTTGGGAGGCTGCTCCCTGGTCCCGTGATGTCTCACTTCTGTGCCATCTGGACCTCCTGCCATGGCCAATCTTTCATGGAACATATAACTTACCTTTGGTTACAAACATTGCCTCTCACCTCCTCCACGTGTTTAGCTAATATTTTAGCTAATACTCTATTTTAACTAATAACTATTTTAGCTAATAGTCTGCTATTATCTTATTCTGCAGAAATGAAACGATCGTGTAGGTCCCTATATCGCACATCGTTGTTGATGATACATTCTCACTAGTATGAATAACTTCCTGGACAATGAACCATACCCTTAATATTTTTGTAGTAGTCTTGAACTGAAAGTGAGGTCACTGTCAAGTGTTGTGTGTTTGTGAAGTGGGGGTCTGCTAACGTGTGGAAATATCTCTCCAAATCACTCTTTACCATAATATTCACATTTCTAAGAAATTTGATGAGCATTTAAAATGTGCTAAATACTTATTTAACTAATTTATATATAGCAATGTGTGTGATATGTATATTTACAATAATCTAGGTGTGTATTATTATTATTTTGGGTGTGAGAAAAATAAGGGATATAAGGTCCTGTAGCTAGTCCTCCGCACTGTGGCCTGATGTCTCACTGCTGGGAAGGGGCGGAGATGGGACTACAACCCAAGCCGTGTGGGTGCAGAGTCCATGCCTTTGCACCTACTCTGTCAGTCTTCTGGGAAAGATTGGCTTTACTATTTAGAGCTGTTAGAGGACAGTGGGATAGAAAAGATGCCTTCCACCTGATCATTTTATGCTTTTAGAGTCTTTTTTTTTTTGTTTTTTTTTTTGAGACAGAGCCTCAAGCTGTCGCTCTGGGTAGAGTCTGTGGCATCACAGCTCACAGCAACCTCCAACTCCTGGGCTCAAGTGATTCCCCTGCCTCTGCCTCCCAAGTAGCTGGGACTACAGGCGCCCACCACAACGACCGGCTATTTTTTGGTTGCAGCTGTCATTGTTGTTTGGCGGGCCTGGGCTGGATTTGAACCTGCCAGCTCAGGTGTATGAAGCTGGCACCTTAGTGGCTTGAGCCATAGGCGCCAAGCCTTTTTTTTTCTTTTTTCTTTTTTTTTTTTTTATTGTTGGGGATTCATTGAGGGTACAAGAAACAAGGTTACACTGCATTTGTTAGGTAAAGTCTCTCTTAGAATTGTGTCTTGCCCCTAAAAGGTGTGTCACACACCGAGACCCCACTTCCTCCCTGTTTCCCTCTCTCGCTGCTCTGCACTTTCCCCACCCCCACACCGTGTACCAGGTCATTAATTGTCCTCATATCAAAATGGTATACATAGGATTCATGCTTCTCCATTCTTGTGATGCTTTACTAAGAATAATGTCTTCCACTTCCATCCAGGTTAATACAAAGCATGTAAAGTCTCCATATTTTTTAATGGCTGAATAGTATTCCATGGTGTACATATACCACAGCTTGTTAATCCATTCCTGGGTTGGGAGGCATTTAGGCTGTTTCCACAGCCTAATTTTGGTGATTGTAAATTGAGCTGTGATAAACAGTCTAGTGCAAGTGTCCTTATGATAAAAGGATTTTTTTCCTTCCATTCCTGGGTTGGGAGGCATTTAGGCTGTTTCCTTATGATAAAAGGCATTTAGGCTGTTTCCTTATGATAAAAGGAATTATCCATTAGTTAATCCATTCCTGGGTTGGGAGGCATTTAGGCTGTTTCCTTATGATAAAAGGCATTTAGGCTGTTTCCTTATGATAAAAGGATTTTTTTCCTTCCATTCCTGGGTTGGGAGGCATTTAGGCTGTTTCCACAGCCTAATTTTGGTGATTGTAAATTGAGCTGTGATAAACAGTCTAGTACAAGTGTCCTTATGATAAAAGGATTTTTTTCCTTCTGGGTAGATGCTCAGTAATGAGATTGCAGGATCAAATGGGAGGTCTAGCTTGAGTGCTTTGAGCTTTCTCCATACTTCCTTCCAAAAAAGGTTGTACTAGTTTGCAGTCCCACCAGCAGTGTAAAAGTGTTCCCTTCTCTCTACATCCATACCAGCATCTGCAGTTTTGAGATTTTGTGATGTGGGCCATTCTCTCTGGGCTTAGATGATATCTCAGGGTAGTTTTGATTTGCATTTCTCTAATAATCAGGGACGATGAGCACTTTTTCATTTGTTTGCTAGTCATTCATCTGTCTTCTTTAGAGAAGGTTCTATTCATGTCTCTTACACGTTGATATATGGGATGGTTGGCTTTTTTCATGTGGATTAATTTGAGTTCACAATAGATCCTAGTTATGAAGCCTTTGTCCGATTCAAAATATGCAAATATCCTTTCCCATTGTTGTCTCCTTAGCTGTACAAAAGCTTTTTGGTTTAATTAAGGTCCCATTTGTTTATTTTTGTTTATTTATTTTGTATTAGAAATTTTTTATTGAGGGTACAAGGAACCAGGTTACATTGATGACATTTGTTAGGTAAAGTCCTTCTTATAATTGTGTCCCACCCCCAAAAGGGTGTTACACCGTGACCCCTTCCCACCTCCCTCCTTTCCTCTCTGCCCTCCCCTTTTCCCACTCACCACTGTGTACTAGGTCATTAATTGTCCTCATATCAGAATTGAGCACACAGGATTCTTTCTTGCGATGCTTTACTAAGAATGTACTCCACCCCCATTCAGGTTTATACAGAAGATGTAAAGTCTCCATCTTTTTGATGGCTGAATAGTATTCAGCAATGGTCTTTCCTGGTATTCTTCAATACTTTAGGGTGATTCTTATCACTTCATTGAGTGTCATCAAATTATAAGTTAATCTTATAAAGTTACCACTATTATATAAAATACCTACAATATTGTGAGGTACCTTTTGGTGGGTGGGAATGAGGATTATAGATGAGATAAAACTCCACAGTGAGTGTTAATAACTACACAAGAGGGTGGAGAACAACTTTATTTGCTTCGTATCCATCTTTACTAATGCCAAGTGTGAGTAAATATTAGATAAAAATTGAAGAGAAACACAAGACTGAAGTCGAATAGGATTGAGTGAGGGGGCTGGCACTGCTTTCCCAAGAACAAGGATATGGACTGATGGGATGTATTTTGGGGGCTAGAGAGGCAGGGAGAGGAAGCTGAAACATGAGGAGAGAGGCAAGGAAGGCAAAGTCTTCCCCTTTACAATCAGTGCTGTTCATAACAAAAGAACCATCCCAGGGTCTCAAGGCACCAGCAGGATGGTCTAGCAAGTCAAGAGGACTTCTGCCAAGCAGCCTAAAGTACAGAAGTGGAAAGGAAATTTGCTTTATAGAAGAGCTCAGCTGGGCAGAGACAGCAGCACAGGTGTAGGGCTGGAGGGGATTTGGAGATGTCCCCGGAGCAGAGGGCATTAAGCTGCAGCATCCAGGCTGACCATTCAGATTTATTGGCTGGCCTCATGGGGCAGTTTAAGAGACAGGCTAAGAGTCATACTTCCTAGGACAAAGCACAGGTAGTTGAATGGCATGGTGCATAAGGGTTCCACTGAATCAAATGAGCTTGGCACCATGCCCACTCCACTTCCACCCTCTGTGCACCTTAGAGAAATATCCAATGGCAATGACGTGGCATCTCAGCAACCAGCACATTGGTAGTTAGAGTACCTTTGTATTCGGTTCTGTTCCCTGTACTTAGAGTTAAGGGAGTTCGAACAGTATAAAAAAAATCTAATATGTTGAGGCTTTTAACATGTGAGTATTTGGGGCATATATGGTGAAGGCAGCAAATATTTAGGTGTATGACAGGGATCAGAGTCTGCTTTGACTATAATTAGCAAATTATCAAGTGTTTTAAAAATAAAAAAATTAATTATTTAAATTCACAAAATTATACACTCATATTAGATAATCTTTTGAGTTTCTTCTATAAATAAAGGTTTGGAGCATGTCATACACTACAGTTTCTTTCTATATAGTCTGTGATTACCACTTCTTTTTATCATCAGATGTAAGTTTTTATGGTTGGCCTTTTGTGGTCTTTTTTTGGTATTGATGGTTTAGATTGAAGTTTTGGCTTGCGGCATTTGGCTCACACACTGATTTTTCTTTTTTTCCTACATGTCCCTCATGAGAACATTCTTAAAATAAAATTCAATCTCCCTTTTGTTTTCAGTATGATTGCATCTAATTATGTAATTAGGATAAATACATGCAATCAGAAGCAAGTAATAAATATCAGGCTCTAACTTTGTAAATTTTGTTTGTGATAGTGAGTGCCGCCGGGGCAGAGCCTTCTTATTTGTGCCTGCTAATGCCTTGTACCCCATCCTGCACATGCCAGCAATTCAGTAGTTATTTGCTGAATTAATAAAGGATTTTTAAGATGCTGTACAGGGCTTATCTGGAAATATGTAAATTCCTTAGGTGCTGGAATTAATTTTCAAAGTTATTTAGAACCACATTATGTTTGGACCACGTATCAGTTTGAAAGAAATTGATTCATCAAGCTGCACATTTGGCATGACGAGGGCTTCAACTACGTTAGTCGTCTTTAGGAGAAAAATGATTTTTATAGGTCATAAGTTAGGTCAGTTAGTCATTGTAGATTTATTGTAGTTCTGATGCTGTTTCGTTAGATTTGATCTGGCTTCTGTGTTGTACATTTGAAGCTTATTTAGGAGTCTGTCAGATCAAGCTTTCTTCCCAGCCTGTACTGTTAGCCTTTCGGCAGGGATGATTTTGTGGTGTTCTCTGCAGAGCATGGCACAGGAGGGAGCTGCCCAGATCGTACAGGATGGTGACGAGCTCAAGTGGGCGACCTGGCTCTGTGGTCTGGACAGCAGGGGCAGGAGCACCTGCCATCTTTCTTAGTGTTTTTTCCTAATTATCCTTTGAAGGTACCCTTCACCTTGTTATGACATCTGACTTTATTTTATTTTTTAAACAAGTGCCTGGACTATAACTTGCAACTTCCATTTCTCAAGCATTCCAATGTTGCAAGCATTTAAAAATATACCTTGTTTCTTTTTTTAAATTATTATTAATCATAGCTATGTACATTAATGGGATCATGGGGCACCATACACTGATTTTATAGACCATTTGACACATTTTCCTCACACTGGTTAGCATAGCCTTCCAGGCATTTTCTTAGTTATTGTGTTAAGACATTTACATTCTACATTTACTAAGTTTCACATATACTCTTGTAAGGTGCACCGCAGGTGTAATCCCACCAATCACCTTTCCTCCACCCCCTCCCCCCTCCCTCATCTCCCTTTGCCCCATGCCCCTATTCTTGGGTTATAACTGGGTTAAGCTTTCATGTGAAAGCCATAAATTAGTTTCATTGTAGGGCTGAGTACAATGGATACTTTTTATTTCATTCTTGAGATAATTTATTATAAAAAATATGTTCCAGCTCCATCCATGCAAACATGAAAGAGGTAAAGTCTCCATATTTCTTTAAGGCTACATAATATTCCATGGTGTACATATACCACAATTTATTAATCCATTCGTGGATCGATGGGCACTTGGGATTTTTTCATGGCTTAGCAATTATGAATTGGGCTGCAATAAACATTCTGGTACAAATATCTTTGTTATAATGTGATTTTTGGTCTTCTGGGTATATACCTAGTAGAGGAAATAACCTAAGAATATCGGGAAGGGAGAGAGGGCGGGGAGGGAGGGGGGAGGATGGGCGGAGGGAAAGTGATTGGTGAGATTACACCTACAGTGCATCTTACAAGGGCACATATGAAACTTACTAAATGTAGAATATAAATGTCTTAACACAATAACTAAGAATATGTCAGGAAGGCTATGTTAACCAGTGTGATAAAAATATGTCAAATGGTGTATAAAACCATTGTATGGTGCCCCATGATCGCATTAATGTTCGCAACTATGATTTAATAATAAAAGAAAGAAAGAAAAGAAAAGAAAGGAAGCAATGATTACTGATGTCGGTCTTCTCACGGGGAAGGAGTGGGGGCCACAGCAGCTCTGTCTGGAGAGGGAGAGGGGGCTGGAGCAGCTCTGTCTGTTGAGGAAGTGGGGGCTCAGCGGCTTTGTCTGGGGAAGGAGTGGAGGCTCAGTGGCTCTGTCTGGTGTTTGATAATTTTGTTCCTCTCTTATTATTCTATGTATGTATAGAATAATATGGTAGTTGATGAGACATTGAAATTTTCCTTCTTTGGAAAATAGACATTTCTTTATCTAAATGAATTATAGGAATGCTGTATGGTGAGGAATGTTAAGAATCAAATGTCCTGGTGTACCCACAGTTTTTACTCCCTCATTTTCTGGCTCTGTGCCAAGAGAGGTTAATCTCTATAGACCACAATACATGAACCCTGTTTTCCTTTCATTTTTAGAAAAGAACTAATAGTAATTAAAAATATGTAAAAGGAAAGAAGGAGGTGATGCTGTCTGCCATTTGATGCCTCCCCATAGCTGGCTGCAGTCTGGGAATGCTGAGCACCATTACAACTGTGAACCAAGTTGGCTGGCTGCTCTTCCTCGTGTGCTCTGACAGTGCTACTTCAGCCCCTCACTCTACCAGGCCACTGTGAGATGGTGAGAATGGCTTCCCATTACTGATAGACCTTTGGTACTTCACTATCTGTTTTGGATTTCTTGAGTCACCCAAACTCTACGAAGAGCCCCTTTATTCAATTTTGTTCCTGTTGGTCCTTTAAGGGAGCCATTGATTTATGCCCGTATGGTGGCTGATGCAAAAGTCCTTATAATCTCTTCTATATATTTTAAATTTCTACAGGCAAGAGATAATTTTCATACAGGGTGGATATAAGATATAATGAGGTTTTAGAAATTTATGTGGCACAATTTAATTAATTCTATGCCCCACACTATTGATTTTAAAATGCCATCTTGTATAATGCTGCAGCTAAATAGGGTACTCTTTTATACATATAATATTTAGATTTATTTTATACTGAGACACACAAAGTAATAACCTTATCAAAAGAGATACATTTTTAAAAGGAGGAATAATTATATGAAAATGTTGCTAAGTTGCTGAGTAAAATTTATTATTAGTTAAAAAATAATACCCCAAAGCTTCTAGAAAGTACAAATATGACTTTCACACTTATGAAGTCATGGGCACATTATTCTTTTTCCTTTTTACAATAGCACATCACAGAAACTTGTTCAGTCTCCCTTTTGACCTTGTGAAGGAGAGTAAACATGTCCCTTTGTCATCTAAAACATTTTATTCATTTGAAAATGGCCACCATGACACTACAGCTATTTTAAGCTTCCCATTGTTTGTTTAAAATAGATTGTGCTGGCAGAGCGTATGTTCCAAAAACTCTTTGCTTGGTGTGCTCATTACTTCATGTCAACTTTCAGAATGGTTATTTCCAACAATGTTAACCATTTTTTTTCCCAAACGGGTCAAGTGAATGATGCTATTTAAGTATGTGGTTTGTGGTCTCTGAGATGTGGGAGCATGAGGTGTTGTTCTGAGGGAGAGACAGGCACACCACGCTCACAGACCATTCCTGAGTGGTGGTATCAGCCAAATTTTATAGAACTATAGAGAATGAAAATTAGAGATAAGGCCAACTGGTTTGTAGTTCTTGTTAATTTATATGTGAACCTGGCATACATGTTACAGGGAGCTAATTGATATAGATTGTATAAAACAGATGCAGCTGGTCAAGGGACAGGTTTCCATGTCCAACATTTCTCCTCACTCTATATTGCATAATGACAGTAGAAATTATATCCTTTTAGCACATTTAATTATGGCACTGATTTACTCAGTTTTAAACATATCTACTTTATGGCTTCTATGGACTGAATCCAGTTCAAGTCTCATCCTAGCTCTTCCAGATTATTTCCCAATAGTCCTGTGTGGCTTTCCACACTTACCCTGATGTATCTTAAATGTTTCACCATTTTAACGAACATAGAAAAAGAACTTTTGTTTCAAATATTGTGCTGAGCTGAATTGCTTATGCATTATTTGTAAATCAGCCTCTGTTTTGCAGCATGCAAAATTTAAGCCAAACAATCAGAATTGAATAGAATATGTAGGACCTTGACTAGAAAAATATTTAAATTACTGTTGTAACCATTATGGACATTGAACAGCACATCATATGTCTGTACAACATTCTTAACTTCTCCCAATTTCCTTTACCTGCAATATAAGTCTAATGCCTATGCCTTGCTGTCTATACAAACTCAATTCATATCGGTACAGGGGAGTCTGATTCTCCAGGTAAAGTGTTCATCACCGTCCCTAGTCCTTCAATTATTTCTTCCTGGGCTATGAGCAAGAATAATAACAGATGTTATTATTTATCTGTTTAAGTTCTAGCAAGTACACTTCTTCAGGGCAGGACTACAAGTAACATCTGTAGTCTTAGCACATAAAAAATAGCTTAGCTCTTTGTCGATACTCCAATATTTCAGAGGTGGTTATTTCAGACTGGAACCAGGAATGTAAATATGTGTATACTTTAAGACAAAAGCAGCAACACACTGAAAAGCAAAAAATAAGCTTGACTCCAGGTTAAAACTTATCTACATTCTGGTTTCTCCCGTATGTCCTGCCCTGCATTCAGATGGCTCTGTAGAAGACAGTTTTAGTCAAAGAGAGGGTCACAGATATTGAATGTGCCTTGTTTCTGAAATGAATGAAGGAGGAAAACTAGAAGCTTAGAGTTTGAGTTCTACCTCTGCCTTTATCTTTCAGAGTGACCATGGAAAGAATAATTGCAAGAACACAAACAGTAGAGTAGTAACACCATCAGCAATGAATATAACTGGTAAAATGAAATTTATCCTGTGTACTCCCAACTATGTCAAGCATATAAACTACCTGAATGGTTACTCACCAATAAAATAAAGAAATTTAATTTATTAAACATGGTAGGCAGAACATTGTCTACTTTTGTATGCTCTACCCAAAATCTTTCTGAGTGATTTTGAGGATTTAATGAGTAGTGGTGAACCCAGCACCACAGAGAAAGCTGGAATCCATCCACTGGCAGAGGCAAAGCCAGCAATAAGCAAGCTTGTTTATGCTGCAGAACCATGAGGGTCCTGGGAAACAGAAATCTGTTCACTGTGAATGTGGGATAAAGGAATGGGGAATGAACACAGAAAGGATAATGGGGAATGAAAATAGGAAGAATATTTTGAACTGTTTAAAAAGCACTTGGACAATTTTTTTGTCCAACATACCCTCTTAACTCCATATAGTAAGGTGACTATTCCTCTTCTAGCCAGTTTGGCAGGTAAAGAGTGTACTCTAGGGAAAATTAAAACTAATAAGCTCTAGCCTTGGACATGATGAGCAAAGTTAAGGAGATTGAGGGTAGGTGAGGGTATTAAAACAGGGGACTAGGTAAATGTCTTCTTACTAAATGCTGAGACTTCCTCCTACTTCCCTCACTTAGCTTCAAGAATCTTAAAAAATAAGCTTATGTTATCAATTAGGAGGAACAGTAAGAACCAAAATAAAAAGCCTTTTAACCTTTTAATTCTGATATTCATGGCTAATCAAATGAAATGATTCAGTGTCTTTCAAATAAGTAAAACCCATTCATATTTTGGGCCTTTTCACACTATAGACATTCTGTTTAATTGTCAGTTTCACATAGGAGTGGACAGTTAACACATTTGAGGAAAACATTTAGATTTAAAGAACAAAGGCAAAGAGAGTGTGTGTGTGCGTGTAACAATAATTTCCACTCTGAGGAAATATGGCAGTTTAGACAAGAAAACTTCAAAAGTAACAGATACATAATTAATAGTAACTATATTATTAAGAAAATATTGAATAGTGATTTAAAAAAAAAATGGAAAGCTCAGGGAGGCATCTGTTTATTTTTACAGGAGAAGTGCTACTTTTATGCCAACAGATCTGAGATCGTGCAAAACAAGATCAAAACACTCCAAGAAGATCTAGAAAAGAGAAGAAAAGAAATTCTAGAAAATCCCCTGTGGATGG
This sequence comes from Loris lydekkerianus, assembly GCA_963574355.1. Taxonomy (NCBI): domain Eukaryota; kingdom Metazoa; phylum Chordata; class Mammalia; order Primates; family Lorisidae; genus Loris; species Loris lydekkerianus. The sequence continues at coordinate 24,417 of CAUYPK010002931.1, forward strand.
ACCTACATTGTTTTTCACCCTACTTTCTTCCCCTGCTACCCTTATTTACCCTTCACCTTTGGGCCCTGTATCCAAAAAAAAAGGTTAGAGGCAGTTAAATCAGGTCAAGGTCCAATATCACTGGCTCATTAACCAAGAATCTAACTATTATTCTTCACCGCCCTCCATAGCACCAATGA
>CAUYPK010002935.1:0-36157 GCA_963574355.1 Loris lydekkerianus
ATTATAATATACAAATGATATGTTAATAACCAAAAATAAAATAGGATTTTCTATAAGACACAAAGTATAACATTTTAAGAAGAATTTTTTAAAAAACTATAGCACTTGGGCTTTTTCCATGACTTAGCAATTATGAATAGGGCTGCAATAAACATTCTGGTACAAATATCTTTGTTATGATGTAATTTTTGGTCTTCTGGGTATATGCCCAGCAGAGGAATTACAGGATTGAATGGCAGATCTATTTTTAGATCTCTAAGTGTTCTTCATATATCTTTCCAAAATGAATGTAATAATTTGCATTCCCACCAGCAGTGCAAAAGTGTTCCCTTTTCTCCACAACCATGCCAACATATCTGGTCTTGGGATTTTGTGATATAGGCTAGTCTCACTGGAGTTAGATAATATCTCAAAGTAGTTTTGATTTGCATTTCTCTGATGGTTAAAGATGATGAGCATTTTTCATATGTCTGAAGGCCCGTGACCAAGTGCCCATCAATCCACGAATGATTAATAAATTGTGGTATATGTACACCATGGAATATTATGCAGCCTTAAAGAAAGATGGAGACTTTACCTCTTTTATGTTTACATGGATGGAGCTGGAAAATATTCTTCTTAGTAAAGTATCTCAAGAATGGAAGAAAAATTACCCAATGTACTCACCCCTACTATGAAACTAATTTAGGGCTTTCACATGAAAGCTATAACCCAGTTACAACCTAAGAATGGGGGGAAGGGGGAAAGGGAGAGGAGGAAGGGGAAAGGTGGGTAGGGGAAGGGGTAAAGATGGGATCACACCTGCGGTGCATCTTACAAGGGTATATGTGAAACTTAGTAAATGTAGAATGTAAATGTCTTAGCACAATAACTAAAAAAAAGCCAGGAAGGCTATGTCAACAAGTGTGATGAAAATGTGTCAAACGGGCTGGGCGTGGTGGCTCACGCCTGTAGTCCCAGTGCTGTGGGAGGCCGAGGCAGGTGGATTGCCTGAGCTCAGGTGTTCGAGACCAGTATAACCAGCAATGAGCCAGAGTAAGACCCCGTCTCTACTAACATCAAAAACAGCCGAGCATCCAGAGGAAGAAGAAAATGAACAACAAAAAAAAGAATACTTCAAAGAAGAAATGTACAAGCAAGTTGAAATTAAAAATTAAAAAAAATTAAAAAAAAAGAAAATGTGTCAAATGGTTTATGAAGCTAGTGTACCATGCCCCACGATCATATCAATGTACACAGCTATGATTTAATAAAAAAAAAAAAAAAAAGGACCCAGAGGAGGATAATCTGAGAAGCTCTCAACACACATGGGTTTGCCAGGAACCATGTCGACGATGGCAGCGTCACCAGATTTCAGGAATTTAGGGCCATTTTCCAGTTTCTTACAGAGCAGCGGTCAATCTTTTCCTTCATCTCAGCAAACTTGCAGGCAATGTGAGCTGTGTGACAATCCAGTACAGGAACACAACCAGCACTAATTTGGCCTGGATGGTTCAGGATAATCACCTGGGCAGTGAAGCCAGCTGCTTCCATCGTTGGATTATTTTGCTATCAACAGCAATGTTGTCATGACAACATCTTTGACAGACACATTCTTGACGTTGAAGCCCATGTTGTCCCCTGGAAGAGTTTTGCTCAAAGCTTCATGGTGCATTTCAATAGACTTTACTTCAGTTGTATCATTAACTGGAGCAAAGGTGACCACCATGCCGGGTTGAAGAACACGAGTCTTCACTTGGGCCACAGGGACAGTACCAATACCACCAATTTTGTAGACATCCCACAGAGGCAGATGCAAGGGCTTGTCAGTCAGTTAGATGAGCTGGTGGCAGGATGCAATCCAGAGCTTCAAGCAGCGTGGTTCCATTGGCATTGCCATCTTTCCTGGTGATTTTCCATCCCTTGAACCAAGGCATGTTAGCACTTGGCTCCAACATGTTGTCACCATTCCAACCAGAAATTGGCATGAATGCTACTGTGTTAGGGCAACTCAGACTTCCCATTACTTCCCACAGCAAACCAAGAAGAGTGGTGGTTATAGATGCTGGCTTTTCAAGTCAGGACCAGAGCTGTTGCTACCAGTCTAGAATCATACATTTCTTTCACTAAATCATTGGTTTACTGACAAATTCTATCCTGCATCTACTGCACTGAGCCCTGAAAATACTCCCATGGGTAGGCATGCTCTTTGCCCTTCTGGATGAAGGAGAGGGTGCTGACAGGGACCAGATGATCTGTGCTTTGTAGGGGTATAGGATGTTAGTTTGGGAATCAGATGGAGGGTTTTAGGCAAAAGAGTGACACAATCCAATTTTTTGTTTGTTTGCTTGCTTGTTTTGTTTTGAAACAGAGTCTGTGTCCCTGGGTAGAGTATTGTGGTGTCACAGCTCACAGCAACCTCAAACTTTTGAGCTCAACCCATCCTATTGCCTCAGCCTCAGAGTAGCAGGGACTTCAGGCACCCACCACAACGACTGGCTAGTTTTTGGTTTGTTTTTCTTTCTCTATTTTCTTTTTTGTAGAGCCAGGGTCTCACTCCTGCTCAGGCTGGTCCAAACTCCGGAGCAAAGGCAATCCACCCTCCTTGGCCTCCCAGAGTGCTAAGATTTCAGGCATCAGACACCACCCCTGCCCGATTTATGTTTCAAAGGATTACTCCTTTGAAACATAAGTGACATGAGACAGGAGAATGAAAAATTCTGGACAAGTTAATAAGATCTGCCGATAAGACAGGAAACAGGTTGAAAAAGGAGAACACAATGATAACTCATGGCCTGAGCAATCCGGTATTCAGGTTTCAGTAGGGGAGAGTGGATGAGGAACAGACTGAGAGACAATCTTGAGTTCTGTTTTGGACTGATTAAGTTTGAGATGCCAATTAGTTGTCCAAGTAGAGGTGAGGGGAATGGACCTGGACTGCTGGGGAGAGATCACAGATGGAAATACAGACTTGGATGTAAGTGGCCCTGGGGCTGGATAGAATTGATGCAGGTCAAGGTGGCACCATGACTTGCCACCTGAGCCCTGGAGGTGTTGATGCTGCTACGGATGGAGGAACCAGCTTGCTGGAAGGGCCGGACACCTGCAGGGAGACACTAGCACCTTGCTGTCTCCTCCCTGTGCACTTCTGACTGGTGGCTTTCATGTAAGTTTCTAAGGCCTGAGAGTTCATTGGGCAGCTGGCTGTAACTGAGGAAGACCCACGCCCTAGTTCTGGCAAAACAACCCCCCTGCCACTATATAAACCCCTGAGCAGAGAGCTGGAACACAGACCTGGAAGAGGGAGCAGGAGAGCTTTTTCCCCTCCTGGGTTCTCTCTGCCAGGAGGTTTGGGTTTTGTAGTTGTTGTAATTTTTGTTTCTGTGAATAAATTCTGACTTACCACTGATCCTGTGGTCTGTTGAATTGCGGAGACCAAGAACCTGAAACTCCAGTATCAGAATTACTTAAGGAGAGAATCCTGAAAGGGTGGCACTTGACCAGCAGAGATCTCACAGACCACCAAGGCTTGTACGAAAGATCTTTATTGGCGAGGGATGCTGCAGAGGAGCACCGAGGGGGAGTGAAAAGAGAGAGACCAAAAGAAAAGCGCACCTTTATATAGATTCAGTTAGAAGTCTCAGAATGGTGATGGGACAGTAAAATAGCCAATAAGGAGTTACTGCTCTGGCAGGAAGAGCCGCTAGGGGCAGGCCATAAGTTTGACATTTTCAGCGGGTAATTGGGACTGGGAGGTAAGGCGCTGTCTAGTAGGCAACTCCCTGTGCTTGGAAAGGAGCTGTGACTTTAAGAGCGAGACAGCTAGTCTTGGTCTGTTGAAAGCAAGAAGGGGCTTTCTGGGGAAGGAGCTTTTCTGGGGGAATTACCTAACAAATCCGGACAGAAAGGACAAAGGACCAGCCATAGGGCGCTCTGTGGGTTGGGAGGGGCAGAGAAGGAGCAAGCGAAATGCAGCAAGCGGCTCACAGGCTCCAACAAGGCGTGCACGTGCCAACACCCAGGGAGGGGGGACCAAGAGCTGAGGAGTCATGGAAGAAAAAGGTCACCAACGGAGCGGGCAGCTGGGTGGAAACGCCAGAAAATGTAGAGAATCAGGAAGGTGAGGACAGAGAAGCGACCGTCAGGTTTCGGAAGGTGGAGGCGACTGTGCAGGCTCGGAAATGTGGCGCCCTCTGGAAATGGGTGGGCAGAAAACCGCAGGCGGGGAAGTGGAGACCAAGACTGGATAAAGCGAGATTCCATGAGAAGGGAGTGAAGAAAAGGGGCAGTCGCTAGGGGGCGATGTGGAGTCAACAGGGCGGGGCCTTTGGGGTTTGTTCCCGTTTGGGGTTTTTCAGAGGTAGGAGGTGCCTGACCCAGAGGAGGGGAGAGAAAGGATCTTGCAGGAAACAAAGAGGCAACACTTGCTGGGAAGTGACTAGGTAAGCACAGGCTGTGGGCTTCCCTGTCCAGGGGGAAAGCAGAGGGTGTGACAGTCGCTCCAAGTTTTCCAGAGGCCTCATCTGTGCCCACCACTGGAGCAGCACGCTGCCCCTGAATTCTTAGTAGAAGAATCCCAGATAGCAAAAAATGTATCAACCCAAAGAAGTGCATCCGTAATGGTGGACTTTCAGACACCTTACAGGAAAGACATAGCTGGGCTGTGAAGTGTCTTTTTTTATTTCCCTGAAGCCACACTTTCTGGGCGATCGTCTACTCCACTTATGCATAAGTCCAGCCCTGAAAGTTGTAGCACTTTTTCTCCTTAGGATCCCATAACCAAGTCATGCATTTTTTTTTTCTTTTGAGATAGGGCCTTGCTCTCTTGTCCAGGATAGAGTGCAGTGGCATCATCATAGCTCACTGCAACCTCAAACTCCTGGGCTCAACAATCCTCCTGCCTTAGCTTCCCAAGAGCAGGGACTATAAGGCCTGTACCATCACGCCTGCCTAATTTATCTATTTTTTGTAGAGTTAGGGACTCCTTCTTACTTAAGCTGTTGTTGAACTCCTGGCCTCAAGCAATCCTCTCTCCTTGCCCTTCCAAAGTGCTAGAATTACAGTTATGAGCCATCACACCTAGTCAATTTTTTTTTAAATTTTTTTGTAGAGACAGGGACTCACTAGATTGCCAAGGCTGGTCTCAAACTCTTGGCCTGAAGAAATCTTCCTGCTTTACCCTCCTGAAGTGGTGGGATTGCAGGTGTGACCACTGTGCCCAGCTCATCATAGATCGTTAAGCATGAAAATGAATACCACCTAGCCTCTGTACACCTTATTTTGTGCATTGTGGCTTGTTTTTTTTTTTGCTGTTTTTGGCTGGGGCTGGGTTTGAACCCACCACCTCCAGCATATGGGGCTGGCACCCTACTCCTTTGAGCCATAGTCACTGCCCCATTGTGGGTTGTATTTTAAGACTTAGTTCCTTGCTCTTTCAGAATTTACTGCTGGAGGTGTGTGGGTGAGATTGTCTCTCCTAAAACTTTACTGTGATTACTTTCATCAATAATACAATATAGAACAATAATATATAATGTATCATGTTTTCTTATTTTTCATTTGCTGCAAGAAAGCACAGAAATAAATTTAATACTTAATCCTAACACCTTAGGGTTTTGGTGGCTCAAATTTTTATTTCCTATCATTACAGTTTTGTGCTACTTATATTTTTTGTTTTGTTTGTTTAATTGTTTGAATTAAACTTTGTATTTTGAGATAATCACTGATTCACTTGCAGTTGTAAGAAATAATACAGAGAGATCTTGTGAAAGCTTTATCCAATTTCTCCTGATGGTAGCATTTTACAAAATTATGCTATGGTTTCACGATGAGTATTGATATTAATTCAGTCAAGATACAGAACGTTCCATTGCCAAACATTCTGATTTCAAGAATGTTCTATACATGGAGGCATTTACTATATAGCTTCTTGAGATTGACTTTTTTCACTCAGCCTAATTTTCTGGAAATACATTCAGCCTGTTGTATTTATGAATAGTTTGTTTCCTTTTATTGATCTATTCTATTCTACGATGTGAATATACCAGTTTGTTTAATTTGTCCTTTGAAGGTCATCCAGGTTGTTTCTAGTTTGGGGCTATTTCAAATAACCTGCAAACCTTTCATTCACGGGTTTTTGTTTTTGTTTTCTTTTCATTTTTTTGAGACAGAGTCTCACTTTGCCTCCCTTGGTAGAGTGCCATGGCATCACAGCTCACAGCAATCTCAAACTCTTGGGCTTAAGCAATTCTCTTGCCTCAGTCTCCCAATAGCTGGGATGACAGGCACCCGCCACAACGCCCGGCTATGTTTTTGTTATTACCGTCATTGTTGTTTAGCAGGCCTGGGCGGGGTTAGAACACACCAGCCCTGGTGCATGTGGCTGGTGCCCTAACCACTGAGCTACAGGTGCTCAGTTTTTATTTCTCTGGGCTAACAACTTTTATAGTGCATTGTATTAAGTGGGTCTATATAATCATAAATAAATAAAGACCACCTGCTTTCTTTGTGTCATGATTATCATTAGCACGCTATTGTCCTTTATCTTTAGAGCTTCCCAGTCTCTAACTGATCTGTGGCCTAGAAGCAGATGACTCTTGGGAAGAGTTACATTGTTTGTTTGTGGGTCCTGATTTATGTCCCTGACTCCTGGCTTATTATGAAAACAATTGCGATTCTTTTTTTTTTTTTTTTTAAGAGACAAAAGTCTCACTTTGTTGCCCTTGGTAGAGTGCCATGGAGTCACACCTCACAGCAACCTCCAACTCCTGGGCTTAGGTGATTCTCTTGCCTCAGCCCCCCCTTCCACAACCACCCCCCCCCCCAAGTACCTGGAACCACAGGCACCCACCACAATGCCCAGCTATTTTTTGTTGCAGTTTGGCTGGGGCTGGGTTTGAACTCACCACTCTCGGTATATGGGGCTAGCGCCCTACTCACTGAGCCACAGGCGCCGCCCAACAATTGCAATTCTTAAGAGTTTATTTTTGTTTTTTCTCTACAGATTCCTGCTTTATATGAACCAGGTTTGGTTTCTAAAAGATTGCTTAGGAAAGGTTCAGAGATGTGACTGGACATTCTTTGGCAGGTATAGACAATTGAAACCCAAATTTAAAAAGAGAAGGAAGTTTGGTTGGCCTCTATCTAGTGCCACTGAATCTGGATCTAACATTAGAAATGGTAATCACTCCATGGAACCCTGGCTTTATGAAAATCACAGCTAAAAAGAAGGCTTAATTCAGAGTAAGTGACAGAACTAACCCACCATGAAACCCGAGCCACATGTCTTTGTTGGAGCCACATCTGAGAAACCATCATTGGAGGAGAGTGAGAAAGTGTGTGTACCTTTTCATTCTTGAGGTTCAAAAGCGACTAAATACATCTTTTGCTCTCTGCCTACATTAATGTAGTATATAGCAATTATATATGCTAATTTCTTTCTTTCTTTCTTTCTTTTTTTTTTTTGAGACAGAGTCTTACTCTGCCACCCTTGGTAGAGTGTCATGATGTCACAGCGCACAGCAACCTCAAACTCTTGGGCTCAGCAAATCCTCTTTCTTCAGCCTCTGGAATAGCTGGGACTATAGGTGTGTACCACTATGTCCCACTAGTTTTTCTGTTTTTAGTAGAGAGGGGGGGGTCTCACTCTTGTTCAGGCTGGTTTTGAACTTCTGAGCTCAAGCGATTCACCTGCCTCAGCCTCCCAGAGTGCTAGGATTACAGGCCTGAGCCACCGCACCTGGCCTGGTCATTTATTTCATTCAGCATTCTCCTCACTCTGTGTTGGTGACAGGCTTGGGGCTGGAAACCCATAGATTAGTAAGATGCAGTTCTTATGCTCCAGTGGCTCTTGTTATACACACATCTAAATAGTCACGGCGTGATGTGCTAAGTGTTGTTCTGAAGTCTGCAAGTGGCAGTGGTGCTGGCAGCAACATCCAGCACCCAGGGGTGGTAGCAGCGGGGGCTCACTAGACTAGGTCAATGGTTATGTCTGCCTGTCCACTCTTCCTTTATTCTTATCTGTTTTTCCAAGCCTTCCTGGTGGTGGTACCCAGTTATCTTCCCAGTAAAGTATTTTTCTGATTAAATCAGCCAGTATTGATTGATAGGCTGCTAGTTTCAGGTTCTTATGAATCATTCCAGAATTGTTTTCTGCATGGAAATGTAAGACTAAGCCTCACTGGTTGTGAATGTGTTGAAATATTTCCATGTCAATTGGTAAATAGACACGTCTCCTACCCCCCTGGGACCTCTTTTACAATCCATCATCTAGTGGAGTTACACCAGGCACAGGTGTTCTGGTACTACATGTGGTTATTTTTCTGATTGATGAGTTACTGTGTGTGTGTGTGTGTCTGCGTGTGTATAAGTATCTATTAATATGTACACATAACAGATTCATGTCAAATGGAAACTTACATACATTTTGAAAGGCTAATCTGAGATCTTTCCATAGCAACATATTTAGATTTAATTCATTTTTTAAATGACTGCTTGGGGTGTTCTATTACATGGATTTAACCGTAGTCTATTTAACCAGTTTGGGAAGGTTTTTTAAAATGGAGATGCCCTGCCCCTACTTCTCAACACCACAATCATCATGGTGAAGATTCAGGGAGGGATTGACCATATGAATTTTCAAAAGCTTGCCAGGTGGTTCTAATCATCATCTGGGTCTGGGATTTATTGACATGAACAATAAATACATCAGATCACTCTCCCAATATGAGAGCAGACAGAAGATCCAAAACTTCCTTTTCAAAAAAAGTCCTGTCTTTCCTTTTCCAGGAGACAAGATATTAAATAAATAATACAAAAACCAGTGTTCAAAGACTCCCAGTACTTCAGTTTATAGTTTCCCTGGCTTTCTACCAGATTGAGATTTTTCTGTGCTAGGGAGTAACTGAAAGGAATGCCAGCCCAGGAGCAGGAAGAGGGACAGAGCCCTCTCAGCAGGCTGCAGATATCCAGGCCAAGCTTTTTCTCCCAGAGAACACCGCTGTCTTTCCTGTGTTTAGAATAAATTCAATTTTGGTTGTTCTCCAGGAACAGAGGCTAAACATCAGCATTTCTTCAGATTTGGAAATGAATCTTGATTGTTTCTTCATAAGATGGCATAAACTCAGTAATCAACCATAATTCTTGGAAAATGTTAAAATGTGAACTCAGCTTACTGCTCCCAGGCTATCTGGAAGCCAGTAAAGTATATTTATGCAAAAGAGGTTTATATAAATACTTTCTTCAGTGACCCACATGACAGAGTTGAGAATAAACATCTTGTTTTTGGTGAATGATACCAAATTAGGTGGAGTCTTACATCTCAGACATTGGAAATTAATATAATCCTTTCAGATTGGCTGGGACAAACTAAAACATAAATACATATCACAGGTACAAGATGAGAAATGGCTTATAAGAGCTGTCATTTAAAAAATTTTCTGGTGGCTCATGCCTGTAATCGTAACACTCTGGGAAGCTGAGGCAAGAGAATGCCTTGAATTCGAAACCAGCCTGGGCAAGAGCAAGATCCTGTCTCTACTAAAAACAGAAAAATTATTAATAACTGAGCATGGTTGGGGACACCTGTAGTCCCAGCTACTCAGGAAGCTGAGGTAGGAGGATCTCTTGAGCCCAGAAGTTTGAGATTGCTGTGAGCTAGGACCCTATGGCACTGTAGCCTGGGCTACAGAGTAAGACTCTGTCTCAAAAAAAAAAAACGTGTGGAGTCTTCAAATTTAGCAACATGTCACAAGTATAAAATTAATCAGTGACAGAGAACTACCAGGAAAACAAAAGAACATGATTAGCTGGAATGCTAATGAGGGAAAGACAGGCCAGACTCCTGAATCCTTTCCCCATGTATCGTGGTCAGGCCTTAACTTGAGAACACTTCTCTCCAGTTTTGGGCTTTATAATTTGAGAAAACTACACCCCACCAAAATAGAATGTGGGCAACTTAAGAGATGGGGGAAGGAAAATCGCCTGGAGAAATTTTAAGCTAATTGAAATTATTTAAACGAAAGAAGGAAAACTCAGAAAAAACTTAAACACTGTCTTCAAATAAAGGGCTGAAACTTTTTCTGTTTTCTACAAAGGACACATTTAGAAATTCAGAGCTACATAGGTGCTAACTCTGATTGCAAGAGATGTAGGAACGTGTTTGCTTGAGAGAGATTGGTGTACTGGGTGAGCTATTGCAGTCCATGGTGGTAGACGCAGTGTGCACTCTGGTGCCAGACTGCTTGGGTTCAGATCCCAGCTCTGCCACTTACCACATATGAGGCCTTGGGTGGCTTACTTAGCCTCACGCTGCCTCAGTTTCCCCATCTGAGAAGTGGAGAGGTCAATAGTGTCTGCTTCATAAGGTTGTAGGGAGGATGATGTGAGATGATATGTGTAAAGCCCCAAGGAGTGTGTGATTATTTGCTGATCACTAAAGATGATAAAGCTTCTAGAACAGACCCTTGGAGAGGATCTTTTCCTAGACATTTAATATCTATTTCTAGACTTTTTTTTTTTTTTTTTTTGCAGTTTTTGGCTGGGGCTGGGTTTGAACCCGCCACCTCCGGCATATGGGGCTGGTGCCCTACTCCTTTGAGCCACAGGCACCACCCTTATTTCTAGACATTTAAAAGACTGCCTCAAACTTATAGTTCTAATTTATAGTTCTAATTTGAGCCATCTCTGTCAACAACACATGGTGTCTGTGTTTACGTTTCACTGACAATATTTGAGTCATAATTTAAAAAGTATCTCATCCTATCACATTTTTTTATTGCAAAATTTTATCTCAGACCCAACTGTGGCTGCCTCATACACAGTACACGTATTTAGTCACATGGATTCCAAACCTGGATGTGGTTCCTGAGGATATTTGCTTCCTGGCCTTTTGATATTATAGAAGAATTAACAAATATTCTTCATAATGTACCATGGAATATATTCATGCCTGAATTTTGTGTTGAGGCAGTATAATTCAAAAAAATTACACTTACTTCAACTAAACATTATTGAGGACCTGAGGGAGGGCCCTTAGGAAAACATCTTTAAAGACCTCACAGACCAAAAAGAAAAAGAAGAAACAAAATAGTTCATGTCATGTGATAGACGCTATACACATATTTCAGGTACAAATTGCTATGGAAGCACAGAGGTTGATTGATGGTTTTTGCCTGGGGAAATCACTAAAGGCTCATGGAAGCTCTGACACTTAAATGAGCCTTGAAGAAAGGTAAGGGGAGAGGAGAGCATTTCTTGAGGTCAAGCCAAAAGTGTAGGGGTCCTCAAACTATGGCCCACGGGCCACATGAGGCAGTATGATTGTATTTGTTCCTGTTTTGTTTTTTTACTTCAAAATAAGATATGTGCAGTGTGCATAGGAATTTGTTCATAGTTTTTTTTTTTTTTAACTATAGTCCAGCCCTCCAACGGTGTGAGGGACAGTGAACTGGCCCTCTGTTTAAAAAGTTTGAGGACCCCTGGAGGGAGTGAGAGTTTCTACTGAACCCAGGGACAGGCCCTCGGTGTGGTTGGTGTGCAGAGCATGGTGCAGGGAAGAGGAGGCCCATCAAGGGAAGAGGGAAGGCCCATCGTGGCAAGCTGTCCTTCCGCACCCTGCTAGAGCATTACTCCGCCTTGGTGTTGGTCAGTAGACAATCTAAGGGTGGACTATGTGATCTCTTCCAGTCCCCTCCTGCCCTTTGTTCTGGCAAGTTGCTCATGTAAGTAATATGGACTCCAGCTTCCAGCAGAGGAAAAAGTAATTCACATTTCTTAATTGTGGTGGCAGGGAAGTAATGTTCCACATTATGTATCATAGTGAATAGTTGAACAAGAGCAAGGTTTAAGAGTCACTTCCGGCTTGGTGCCCATAGCACAGTGGTTATGGTGCCAGCCACATATACCGAGGATGATGGGCTTGAACCTAGGCTAGGCCTGCTATACAACAATGACAACTGCAACAAAAAAAAAATAGCCGGGGCGTTGTGGTGGGCACCTGTCCCAGCTACTTGGGAGGCTGAAGCAAGAGAATTGCTTAAGCCCAAGAGTTGGAGGTTGCTGTGAGGTGTGACACCATGGCTCTCTACCCAGGGTGACATAGTGAGACTCTGTCTCAAACAAACAAAAAAAAGAGCCTGCTGTGCCTGGGCGAGCACCAGCCATCCCTTAATAAATCATTCATTTCATCTGCAGTGTCTACCTCCATGTCTCTGACTAGGCCAGTGGACAGCAATATCTGGCGCAGCGAGCAGGGTACGGCTGGACTGAACCTGGTCGACTGTCTACTGAATCTTTGGTCTTCGACCTTAAGAAAAAAATGAATTCTGGTTCCCAGACAAATTCATCAAATTCCGGCAGGACCATCCAGTCCTGCCATCCAAGACAGTCCAGAATTTGGCAGTACGAATGTCCTCCCTGAAACTAGAGGACAGGGAGATTCAGCAAAGCCAACGACCTGTCCAGAGGATGCAGCGCAGGAGAGAGCAGACCTCGTTCCCTCACATGACATGGAGAGGACTTTCACAACTATGCAAGGAAGCACGAGCAATAGTGATGGTGAGCAACCATCCAGCAACTCCCCGAACATGGTTTCTCGCACTGATAGCCATTTTTAATGTGCAGGATCTTTCTTCTGCAGGCCAGAACTGGGATATGGCTGCCAGTGAAGATGATGAGGCCTTGGGAAGAATCCCCCGTAATTTTGATTCTCACGAATCTGGCTCGAAAGCTGTCGAAGAGGACCAAGTGGTTTATTGGTCTACTGATAGCAGCAATTCCTGGAATTATAGCCATCACCGCTTCTGCAGTTGTGGCTGGAATAGCCCTTACTGAATCTATTAAGACTGAAAAATTTGTATCCAATTGGCATAAAGATGCAGAAAGGTTGTGGGTTACTCAAAAACAAATTGACACAGAAATTCATAATGAGTTAGCTAATTTAGAACAAACAGTAATTTTGTTAGGAGATCAATTGTATAATCTAGAAAAACAAATGAAATTGAAATGTGATTGGAATGTTTCCTCTTATTGTATTACTCCTATCTTTTATAATGAAACTTTATTTCCTTGGTATAAAGTTAGGAAACACTTGCTAAACCATGAAAATTTAACTGCTGATATTGTTGAATTACAACATCAGGTATACAGCACTTTTGAACAAAAATTAAAACAAATCAATGGAGATGAGATATTACGAGATATTTCTGATGGAATTGCACAACTTAACCCATTAGATAAGATTCATGCCTTGTTTGCAACCTCTGCAGGTACTCTGTTCTTGTTTTTACTCATAATTTTCATACTTTATATCATTTGTAAAAAAGTTCAAGAGATAAAGAAAACTAGTGATCATAATGCTGCTGTCTTTTTGGCTATGACAGGAAAATAGTCATTAATTAGATAGGGGAAGTGAAGGGGCACAGTCCACTGCACCCTCATAAGGTGGATCAGTCTCATTTGTGCTTCTTGAAGTCATGAGGCTTTGAGAAGGAATATTTCCAGTACTTGGACTGCAGTCATGCCTCAAAGGAAAGAATGTACTAGAGACCCTGCCAAGTAGTAGCTGGAGACAGAGCATCTACCTGGGACAATGGACCATTGCACTTAATTCCCTACTTCTATTTACAAAAAAACTTTCAGTTAATCATATAGAGAAGCAGGCAAACAGAACAGACAACCCAGCCCTTTGTGGTTCATCTCCATTGTTGTTTATCTCTAAACAAGTTATTCTTGGTTTAGAAAGGTGTGTACATACTTTGCTGGATTAATGCTGATAAGGCATCTTTACCTTTTGTCTCCCTTGTTCTTGGATTATTTTTATCTGATGAGTTTGGGTATATAAGAAAGTGAGTAAAGACGGTCAATTGCTGCTGTGCCCGAGTGAGCACCAGCCATCCCTGAACAAATCATTAATTTCGTCTGCAGTGTCTGCCTCCATGTCTCTGACTAGGCCAGTGGACAGCAACAATGGTCTGAGAAGATACAAGGAATAATTTCTATTTTTTAAAATTTTCTGAGTTTAGACTTGTGACCTAAGATGTGATCAATTTTGGAGGATATTCATTGGTCTGATGAGAAGAATTTGCATTCATTTGTTAGGATGAAATGTTTTGTAGTTGTCTGTTAAATCCAATTGTTGAATCATTAATTTTAAGTCCAAAGTTTTGTTGCTTAGTTTCTTATTGGAGGATCTATCCAATACAGCTAAAGAGGTGTTAAAATCTCTGACTATTATGTTGCTGAAGGAAATCAAGTTGCTCATGTCAGTTAGAGTCTCTCTTATAAATTGAGGAGCATATGGGTGCATAAATATTATTAATTGAAATCTCATCATGTTGAGTGTTTCCCTTAACAAATATAAAGTGATCATCCTTGTCTTTCCTTACTTTTGTTGTTTTAAAGCCTATTGTGTCTGTGAAAAAAAATTACAATACCTGCTTTTTTCTGATTTCCATTTGTCTGAATTATAGATGACCCTGAATCTATGTTTATTTTTTAAGGTAAGAGGAGATTCTTGTATTCAGCAGATATCTGGCCTGAGTTTTTGTATCCAGTCAGCCAAGCTGTGCCTCTTTAGAGGACAGTTTAAGCCATTCACATTAATTGAGAGTATTGCTAAGCTTGTTAGTATTTTGGGCATTGAGGTTTTTGAAAGTCCAGTGGACATTTTTTATCCTTTTTCCACTTTGGAAGTTGGGATTTGATCAAAGGTTTCTGAATGACTTTACTTTGGTAGTAGAGTATTGTGCTAATCATTGTGAAGGATGGGTCTGAGAATATCCTGGAGAGCTGGTTTAGTTATGGCAACATTCTTCAACATGTGAATGTCATTAAAGTATTTAATTTCTTCATCATAACTGATATTCAATTTAGCTGGATACATGATTCTGGGTTGAAAATTGTTTTGTTTTAGAAGGGTGATGGTAGATGACCTATCTCTTCTGGCTTGAAAACTTTCAGCAGATAGATCTGCAGTCATTCTAATATTCTTCTCCTTGTAGGTTATGGTTTTCTTACATGTGGCTACTTGCAGTATTTCTTCTTTATATTAACTTTGGCAAAGTTAATTATAATGTGTGTAGGAGATGCTTTATTTGGATTGAGTTGTGCTGGGGTTCTGAAACTGTCTGCTATTTGGATTTCAGAGTCTTTTGCCATGTTTGGGAAGTTCTCCTTGATTATCTTTTGTAGTAGACCCCCATCTGCGCCTTTCGATGCAACCTCATTGCCTTCAGAAATTCCTATAAGGCGAATGTTTGCTATTTTGTAATTATGCCATAGCTCTCTGAGAGAATGATCCATTTTTGTTATCCACTTTTCTTCCTCTTTGAGCATTTTGGAGCATTCAAAAGCTTTGTCTTCAATGTTGTAAATCCTTTCTTCTGCCTGTTCCATTCTGTTACTGAGCGATTCTACTGTATTTCTGATATCTTGGAGGGCTGCAACTTGTTTTCTCAATGTGTCAATGAGATTTGGTGATTTTGTCTTTGAATTCATTGAATTATTGAGACAACTTTTGAATTATTCATAGAATTTCTATTTCCAACTCTACTTCTATTCTGTTAATCTTATTTGCCACCATCCAAATTCTAAACTCAATTTCTGACATCTCAGACATTTGTTTATGAATGGGATCTTCTGGTATGGCTGCTTTGTCATTCCTTGGAGGAGTTGATCTACTCTGATTATTCATTATCTAGGGTTTTTCTGCTGATTCTGCCCCATGATTATTTTTCAATCTGTGGCTAGATAAGCAGGTAAGGTGAAATTGGATTGGGGGATCCTGGGGTTGTGGTTAACCAGCCCTTTGCCAAAGAGCTGGGACTGGTGACTGCTTTTCCCCTAAAGCTTTGCAAAGGACCCATACAGTACTACCACCTGAGACTCTGGGACGTACTTGGTGTGGTGGGGCTAGGTGGCTCTGTCTTGTATTCAGCTATTCTCTGTCTAATCCTAGTGAATTAGTGACTCTGGGTTGAAGTCTCAGCTGTGGGAAAATACAAGCAACTAAGACTACGCATGGGCAACAAGGGGGTGGATGCTTATTTCCCCACCTTACACCTCCTTCACCACCAGTCTCTGGTAACCGACAACCAGACTCTGGTAACTCAGTCTCTGTGGCTCAGTTCTGTCCAATATGCAAATGTGCCTGGGCTTTGTGCCTGCCAGAATCAAAGGAAAGTCAATGTATCCTCAGCCTGGCCACCACCCTTTACCACCAGCTGGCAGATGGAGCTGAAGCCTGCCTGCCTCCAGTACTGAATGGCAACTGGAGAGTGTTCCACTTGAGCTCAGTCCAAACCTGAGGATAACAAGACAATAAATGTTTCTCTCTCTCAGCCACTGCACCATTGCCCCCACTGCTTTGCAGCTCTAGTATCCCTATATGGCAAGGTCTGGCTCCCTCTGGAAGTCCTCAGAGTTGGGGAGGTGTCTCTCCAAAGTTAGATCCCAGTGGGATCACTCTATTAATGCTGATGCTGAGTGGGAGGTGTTTCCACTTGGCTTATTGAGTCTCCACCCATCATGTGGAGACCCATGCCTCTGCCCGGTGCTGAGTTGCACTTTCTCAGAGCCAGGCCAGACACCTTCCCCCTGTGCCTTTCTGCAATGGTACTATATTGACAGATACAGTGTAGCTGCACTGCTGCTGTCCATGCAATGCCCAGACCTAGCAAAGAAACATAGACATTCTGGTCTCCGCAGGGGTTGGACTTCAAAACTACCAGGCAAGGGGGAAAAGGTGATTTGGAAGTTCCAAGTGGCAGGGAAAATATTTGGTCAACCTTCCTGCCAGACAAGATAATTCCCAGGCTCAAAGAAGGGACTCTCTGGAGAAGGAGTCCCAGCTTTCAGCAACTCATGCCAGTGGGGTGAGAAAAGAGAACCTCGGTTCACCACCCACAGCAAGCAAGCAACTCTCTTGGGGGGAGGTGACAGACACACGTTCTCTTTGGGATGAGCTCTGTACCTGAAATTTATTTCCTTGGAGTCGCAGCTTGCCTCAGCAGAGAAGATATGTAATTATCTGAGGGCTTTAATAAAACTATCTGGGGGCAACGGTAGCCAGGCAGGGACTTTTCCAAAATAGCATGGAGAAACCTAATGAGTATAGAGTTGGATCATTATTTTTTGAGACAGACTGTGTTATTGTCCATTATTTTATTTCCAAGAAACAGAGTCAACAGAGTCCTTTTTGATTCACCCATGTAAGTTTCTACTTGCATGGCCTATCACTATTGATGGAGGGCTTCATTCATTTCTGTCCTCACAGGTTTTCTGTTTCTTGATTTTTATGTATCTCAAAAACTTGATGATGACCCATATTTTCAAATAATGTAAATCATATCTACAGTATGTAAAGAACTCTTACATTCTATACAAATCATCCCATTAAAATTGGGCAAAGATTTTAGACATGCTCAAAAGAAGATATATAAATGATTAATAAGCACATGAAAAGAAGCTCAAAATCATTAGTCATTAGGGAGATCCAAATCACAACTGCAACAAAATAAACTTCTCAGTTAGCAAAATGACTATAATCATAAAGACAGACATAGATGTGAAGAAATTTGAATCCTTACACATTGCTTGTGAAAACCCAAAATGATGCAGCTGCTTTGGAAAACTGGCAGTTCCTCAAAATGCTAAAACTAGATTGCCACAGGACCCAGTCATTCCTCCCTTATATATCTACTTAAGAGAAACAAAAATTACACACAAATGTTCTTACTAACATTATTCTAACAGTAAAAAGATGAAATAACCTAAATATCTGTTAACTGATGAATGGATAAATAGATGTGGCAAATCCCTGTGATGGATTATTACTCAGCCATAAAAATAAATCAAATAATAATATATGCTACAACATGAATGAGCCTTAAAAACATCACTCTAAGTGAAATCAATTATTCACAAATATCCACGTGTTGTTTTATTCAATTTATATGAAATGTTCAGAATGGGCAAATCTACACAGACAGACAGTACATTTGTAAGTTTTTAAGCTGTAGAGTTGGGGACAAATGGGTGATGACTACTATTGGGAATAGGACTTTCTTTCAAGGGGATAAAAATGTTCTGATATTGACTATGGTGACTGGTTACAAATCTGTGAATCTCTTAAAATAAATTGAATTACATACTTTAAATGGGATAATTGTTGATTATGTAGCTATGTCTCCATAAATCTATTTCTTAAAGAGAAATGAGACTTTTTATGTATCTGATTGGCAAAGATGAATTAGTTTTAGAAAACTAATAGGCAATATTCAAAAAACTCTTGGGAAATCAATTTGAAAAAACAAAAAGATAAAAAACTTAAAGACATGTCAGCAATTGCTGTGCATGTTTTTAATAAGGTACTGGCTACATGAGTTTTTATCTATTTATATAACATGTTCTATACATCCATTACAGGGGAAGGGCTTTTTACAGATTAATTTGTCATATAACATGACAAATTACCCTAAATTATAACAACCTTTTACACACTGTGTGTGACTCCCATATATTTCTTTAATATCTTAATACAGAGCACTTTCATACTTCTCTTTCTCTCTTCTCCTCTCTCATTCTCTCTCCAATGCTTTTATTATAATTCTTATATTACATAATTTTGATATCCAAAATGAGGTCTATTCCTGTAACTCTTTTCATTTGTGTCTCATTGACCTTAGGAGTACATTTCCAGTAATCTTATACCCCTCTGTAGATATAATTTTCATTTGCAAATTTCTAGATCAATTCTTAAATCCTCTAAGTTAAAACATTTTTTTCACATCAATGACATTGCTTCCATTGACATGCTGCATTTTTCTGTCCCTTCTGTGTTTCTTTGCATAATTTTCTAGCTTAGATTTTGATTCTCCATTAGAATTTATCTTTGATTTTACCCTACAGCCTTGACACACTCTTTCCAAAGCACATAGCTAGAAAAAGCTTAAATCTAGACAAATACAATTCTCTGTTCACTCAGCATCTGCCACCTACAATGTGACTGAAGCAGAAATCAAAACCATACTAACTTGTCATACTTTGTATAATTATCTCAAACCTTGGGTGATAATTAGTGCTGTCACGTAATCCTTGTACATCTTGTGCACATTCTCAACAACAAATCTACTCTCTCTTCCTAAATCTCCAGCAATTCTTTTTTCTTATTATTTTTGGATGGCATCCCTGCTTCTATTTTGCTTAAAAAAGTGATAATAATCTTAATAGGAATTTTACACACTTTCCCACAAACGTCTACAAACCTATCAGTCCCTGTAACCATGTTCCTCTTTCTTCCTGAACTTTGTTCTTTTGCTATGCCAAAACTCTCACCTACATGATGGATTGCATTGTTTTTGATTAATGAAAGATAATTGTCTTCTTTTCTGTTTTTTGTATCATTAATTTTTCCTTTTAAACCAAATAATTTTCATCGTGCTCTATAATACTTTATCTTTTTTATTTTTTTCATACTTTATCTTTAAAAAAAAAATCACCCCTGGAGAAAGCAGAAAAAGATGGTGAACTAGAGATAGCTCCTTGGAAGACCTGAGTGGGAGATCAGAGAGAAAAAACTTACACCACTGGCTGGAAGACTCAGCCCTGAAATATCACTTCAGGGGCACAGGGAGGCAGTAAGAGACTCCAGGAGCTGAGGAGGAGGTCAAAAGCAGTGGAGAATCAGCACAGAGGACAAGGGCTTGCATGGAGGCAGAGGCCAGCTAGTCAGCCCTGTTTTGCATATAGAGAGGGCCTGCCGTATAGGCTTTCCCCCACTCTTTTTGGACCCAGGAACACTTTCTGGAATTACCTCGGCAGAGCTTTGATGAGTAAGTGATATCTAACATTGCCCTGGGGTCAGGACTGAGCCACTGGGTTAAGTGGAGCTCTCATTGTTCAGCAGCTGGCTGAACATGGTTATCGTGGAAGAGCTACCTTGAAGGGTTAGCCCCCAAGATCCTAGTGTGAGGCTGGTTCTAGTGCACCTGCTGAATTGGGAAGACTTGAGTGACACATGCTTTCTCAAGAAAGCCACTCTGTGGCTGAGGGACACAGTTTTGAAAGGTTGAGTCATGTCTGTTAAGTAGATTGACGAGAGCTTCAGGCTTCCAATTCTGTGGGAACTAAGGGCAAAGAAATAAGACAGATCTTTTAGGCAAAATAGAGGCTTCCAGCTCCCATCTTATACAGCTGAATCAGCTTCATGGTTACCATCTCATAGTCCACAATGTCACCTGTTGTCCAGGAAATATAGGGCAATATGAATCCATTGTTTGAAAAAAATTTCCAACATTTTCCCCCTAAATTTTTCTTTTGTCCTTTTCTTGCAATTTTGATTCTTCATTGCTTCTTTCTTCAATAGTAGAGGCTCCATTTTTGCTAGTATTTCTCCTCTTGTTCTTTTTTTTTTTTCATATTTTATCCTGTAAGGTTTTTTGTTAGTTTTGTTTCATCTTATAATTTTTATTTTTCCATTTTTACTTTCTTCAATAACAAGGGCTCCTTTCTTGCTACAGTGTCTATTCCCCTTTTATTCTTTCTTTCCTTTCAATTTCTTTCCTTTTCACTCTCTTTATGTAAACATTTCTCTACTTATTTTTCCCATATAAATGTCTCAATAATTTCTATGAAATACTATTTCATAGCATCTTATATAATTTTATTTCAATTTTCTTTATATACATCTTTTATTATTACTATTATTATTTCTTTTTATAATCTGTTTTATTCATTGTCAATCTGTATTTCACTTCTGGGACAGAACCTCACTCTTAGGCATGGTCTAGAGCACCACATAATTGGCCTGGATCAAGGAGACCTTTATCCTCTTGTCTAGGAGATCATTCTAGTTTTGGCCTTTGAAGGATGCTACAGATTGTTCACCTCTATGACAAAGTGCTACATTTTTTGTTGTTGTTGTTGTTTGTTTGTTTTTCCCCATGTGATGGAAGTGGGGTTTTATCTCTGCTCAGGCTGCTAAACAGCTCCTAACCTCAAGGGACCCACCCAACACAGCTGCCCAGAGGCTAGGAATTATGGGCACAGGTCAAAGCAACCTGCTGAACACCATTATTACTCCTATGTCTCTCTTTCTGTTCCCCTCATCTTTTTATAAGTCTTTCCTTTTACTTCCCTCTTTCCCTTTTCTTTCCCATTTTTTTTAAATCTTTTCTCCCTTCTTGCACTTCAATCTTCTCTTCCTTTTAGTCCTATACCAAAAGGCCACTTTAATACCTAACATCAGAGGCAAGATAACTTAAAGGGCAGGAGAACATGAAAGGAAAATGTAGGGCAAGGAAACAGATATAAAAAGAGAACAATCCTGAGGAAGAAACAGCAGAAAAATCCTGGCAACGTGAAAAAACAGAACTAAGCAACCTTCCCTTGGGATCATGATATTGCTATTGTAGAGGATTCCACCTATAAAAAATATTATAAATTACAGAAAAGGAATTTTAAATATGGGTGGTAAAAACAATGAAGGAAATTGCTGAGAAAGTGGAAAAGGTAGAAAATAACCAATAGGAAATCCAAAACAGAACCAAATAAAGGATGAATACTATGAAGAATAAAAAAGGATATGGTGGAGATTAAGGAATTCAAGGAGTCAATCAGTCAGAAGTAACAATTGACCTAGAGGGGGAAAATCCTTGAGAATGACAGCAGACTTCTCAAATAAAACTTTTCAAGACTAAAGAAAGTAGCTATCTAACTTTAACCTTCTTAAACAAAACAATTTTCAGCCCAGAATTCAATGTCCCACACTAAGATAAGCTTTAAAACTGATAGAGAAATGAGAAATGAGGAAATTTGCCACAAGACCAACTCTGCAGGAAATACTTAGACCTATTCTCCACATGGACTATCACAAAGGATCACCAGAAACTAAACAACCAGAAACTAAAGTTCAAAACTTAGCTTCTACAATGACACAAAGACAAAACTAAGCAATAGACTCTCACAAAATAAGATGAATAGGAATCAACCATACTTATCAATTCTCCCAACAAATGTTAATGGCTTGAATTCACCACTGAAGAGGCATAGGTTGGTTGATTGGATTAGAAAAATCACAAGCTGACCGTATATTGTCTCTAAGAAACACACCTTTCCTTGAAAGACAAGTAAGATTCAGGGTGAAGGGAAGAAAAGCAGTATTTCAGGCAAATGAAAATCAGAAGAAAGGGGTGCTCACTATTTTATTTTCAGATACAAATGAATTTAAGGCAACTAGGTCAAAAAAGACAAAGATAGACACTTCACATTGGGCGAGGGAATAATACAACAAGAAGATATTTCAAGTCTAAATACTTACACACCTAACTTAAATACTCTCAGATTTGTGAAACAGACCTTAATTGGTCTCTGCAATATAATCTCTTGTAACACCATAGTAGGGGATGTTAATACTCCCCTTACAGAGCCGGAGAGATCCTCTAAACAGAAACTAAACAAATATACAAGTTTCTTAAATGAAATTCTAGAACAAAAGTGCTTAATAGACATATACAGAACGAACCATTGCAAAGCTAAGGTATATATGTTCTTCTCATGAGCCTATGGAACATTCTTCAAAATAAATAATATTCTAGGACACAAATCAAAACTCAACACAATCAAAAGAATTGAAATCATACCTTATATCTTCTCAGACCACAAGGCAATAAAGATGGAACTCAAGCCAAAAAATTTTTTCATTCCCCACACAAAGGCATGGAAAGTAAACCTTGTGCTGAATCACAAAGAAGGGATAAAGGAAGAAATCATTAACTTTCTAGAATATAACAACAATGAAGACACAACCTCTTAAAACCTCTGGGACATTGCAAAAACAAACCTAGGAGGAAAATTTATTGCATTAAATGTGTACATGAGATAAACAGAAAGAAAGCACATCAATAATCTAATGAATCATCATAAAGAAATAGAAAAAGAAGAGCAATCCAGTCCCAAAATTAGCAGAAGATAGAAAATAAATCAGAAGACAAATGAAATCTGAAACAAAATTAAATCAGAAAACAAATGAAATTAAAAACAAAACAATCATTCAGAAAATTAATCAAACAAAAATTGGTCCTTTGAAAAGAAAAATAAAATTGATAAAACTTTGGCCAGATTAATGAGAAATAGAAAAGTAACATCTTAAATAACCTCAATTAAAAAGGAAAAGAGGGAAATAACAACTGATACCACAGAGATACAAGAGATTATTTTTGACTACTAACAAAAACTCTATGCCCAGAAATTTGACAATAGGAAGGAAATGGCCCCAAATCTGGAATCTTCCTATACTTAACCAGAAAGAAATAGTTATCTTTTTTTTAAATTTTTTAATTGTTTGGGATTCATTGAGGGCACAAAAATTAGATTACACTGATTGCTTTTGTTAGATAAAGTCCCTCTTATAATTGCGTGCATTCCCCAAGAAGTGTGCCATACTTTGTGACCCCTTTATTTTATCTAACAAATGCAATCAGTGCAACCTAATTCTTTGGGCTCTCAATGAGTCCCAAACAATGGAAAAATAAATGAATAAATAAATAAATAAATGCAGAAATAGCATTTGACAAAGTTCAGCATACTTTTCTAATAAGAACACTTAAGAAAATTGGTACAGATGACACTTTCTTTCTTTCTTTCTTTTTTTTTTTTGAAAAAAAAAAAAAAGCCTCAAGCTGTTACCCTGGGTAGGTGTGGCATCACAGCTCACAGCAACCCCTGCACTCAAGCAATTCTCCTGCCTCCGCCTCCCACGTAGCTGGGATTACAGGCACCTGCCACAACACCTGGCTATTTTTTTGGTTGCAGCGGTCACTGTTGTTTGGTGAGCCCAGGCTGGATTTGAACCCTCCAGCTCCGGTGTATTTGGCTGGCGCCTTAGCTGCTTGAGCCACAGGCACTGAGCCAGATGGCACATTTCTTAACTTGATTGAAGCCATCTATGACAAACCCACAGCTAACGTCATACTGAATGGAATAAAACTGAAAGCTTTTCCACTTAGAAATGAAACCAGAAGAGGATGTCCACTATCACTACCATTACTCAACATTGTTCTGGAAGTTCTAGCCAATGCAATCAGGCATGAGAAGAATATAAAGGGAATCCAAATGGGGGCAGAGGAAGCCAAACTCTCACTTTTTGCTGTTGATATGATCTTGTGTTTAGAAGACCCTTCGGACTCAACCACAAAACTCCTGGAAGTGATCAGGAAATACAGTAATGTCTCAGGTTATGAAATCAATGTCCCAAACCAGTAGCCTTTGTACATGCCAGTAACAACAAAGTCAAGAATATAATCAAAGACACAATTTCCTTCACAGTACCTTCTAAGAAAATGAAATACTTAGGAATATACCTAATAAAATAGGTGAAGGATCTTTACAAAGAGAATTATGAAACCCCAAGAAAAGAAATCGGGTTTCACCTCTTAGAAAAATTGACTCAAGGTGGATAAAAGATTTACATTTGAGACATGAAAAGATAAAAAATCTTAGAAGAAATTGTGGGAAAAACTCATAATGATGTTGAACTGGGGAAAGATTTTACGACAAAGACTTTAGGGGCCATCGCAACAACAACAAAAGTAACCAAATGGGACTTAATTAAGCCGAAAAGATTCGGCACAGCTAAGGATACGACAAGTAAAACAAAAACACAACCTTCAAAATCGGAAAAGATATTTTCAGGGTATGAACCTGACAAAGGGTTGATAACTAGAACTTACAAGAACTCAAATCAATCAACAACAAATAGTATAGCAAATAATTCCATCTACCACTGGGCAAGAGATATAAACAGAACCTTCACTAAAGAAGTCAGAGAATGACTAACAAACATTTAAATAAATGTCCATCATCCCTTATCATCAGAGAAATGCACATCAAAACCATCCAGAGATATCACTTAACCCCAGTGAGAATATCCTGCACCAAAATATTCCAAAGTTGCAGATGCTGGTATAGCTATAGAGAGAAGGGAATACTTTTACAGTGTTGATGGGACTGCAAAGTAATACAACCTCTTTCGTATGATGTATGGAGAATCCTCAAAGAACTCAAATTAGATTTCCCATTTGAAGCCACAATCCCACTACTACGCATAATGATTATATCATTATATATTGGAATGTAATAATAATGGAAATTAAATGCACAACAAATGTAATGCATTTGAATCATCCCCCTCAAAATCACCCTCTCACAGTCTGTGGAAAAATTATTTTTCATGAAACTGGTCCTAGGTGCCAAAATGTTTGGGGAATGTTGCTTTTTACCAACTTGTACTATTGGTGTTTGAATTCAGTCTTTGGACATCTTCTAGTTATTATTAATTTTTTTTTAATCTGTGCTTATTTCCTAGGGAAACTCATTTTACAATTCTTAAATTTATTTCTCCATTTCAAATCCTCTAACTCCAGACTCATATATTCTAAACTTCTCAAAATTAATATATCCAAAATTGACTTTTTGATTGCCACCCATACCTCCCCTCATTTTTGTCCTTTATAATAAAAGACAACTCTATTCTTCTCATTCTTGGTTTATTATCTTTGAGATAAAATTTATATATTTTTTCTTAACCTCAATTCAATTCATCAGCAAGGCTCCTCATAATCTCCTTAAAATTTAGCCAGAATTTAATCCTTTCTCAATGTAGCTATCAGCATCTCTTGCCTTTTCTCTTTCCTTTTTTTGAGACAGTTTTGCATTGTCACCCTTGGTAGAATGCTGTGGTGTCATAGCTCATAGCAACCTCAAACTCTTGGACTCAAGCAATACTCTTGCCTCAGCCTCCCAAATAACTGGGACTACAGCCACCCATAACAATGCCCAGCTGTTTTTTTAAAGGCAGAGTCTCACTCTTTCTCAGGCTGGTCTCGAATTCCTAAGCTCAGGAAATCCACTGGCCTCAGCTTCCCAAAGTGCTGGTATTACAGGCTTGAGCCACCGCACCTGGCCTTGTCTATGGCAAGAGTTTCCCAATTGGCTTCCATTTTGCATGTTCTCCTTGGGCCTATTTTCTTTACACATGTTCAAATGTTGTTATTAATGCATAAATTTAATCATTTCAGTCCACTACTTATATTACTCTAGGGGCTACATACGACCCACAAGAGCTTCTACAAGCTGACGTCAATTGATCACTTTCTTTTGTTATCTTCAGTTTTACTCTAATGCTCGAAGGGTTCTCAACCTGGAGCCTATGCACTGGCCATCCCAAATGTCATGCCCTTTCCTTTGACGGCCTCAGGGCTTATAGGTCAATTTCTGGACCACTGAAATATAATGGTGCACTTTTCACATTCTTACTTTTAAATTTTACAGGAGCAATTCTACTCCTGTAAAATGTTCATGTAAAACAGTATTCTCTCTCTAATCTTAACTCCTTTCTCAGTAGTTTCTTTCTACATTGGTTCTATGAGCATAGAACGCAAACAAAAACAACGCAAACAAAAAATTGCCCACTTCCTATTCTATACCATCCACATTTTGTTCTAGAGATAGCAGTTACAGCCAAAGCTGTCCTCTCCACTATACCAAATCTTTCCGTTTCATTCCCATTCATTTGTGTGCTCCTCCCAGTTAAACCTTTGAGGAATCATCTGTGACGTCAGCAGTGACCATGAGATTTTACCTGAGAAGAATTCTAAATATGAGCTCACTACATCTGATAACAATGAAACCAAATATATCTTTCAATGGCTCTTTCTAAGCCTTAATATCAACTTCCTTGAAAGGAGAATAATGATTTCAGTAAAAAGATTACTGTGAGTTTAAGAAAAATAATACATATATATATACATATATACATATATATGTGGTATATATTATGTAGAATATTGTATAAGAGATAATGTTTAAAATAAATGATAGCATTAAACATAAATTGTTTGGTTTGCCAATAAAAGACCACATTAAAATCATTGCCCACATACCCCCAGATGGCTACCTTGTCTTTTTATGTTTCATTGAGATTCAATTTACATTCCACAAAACTTACCATTTTAGGTATACAATTCAGTTTTTTGTTTTTAGCTTATTTATTGAGTTGTGTGGCTATCACCGCTGATTTTAGAACATTTTCATCCCCCCTCCACCAAAAAAGAAATCCCATACTCATTAGTAGTTGTCCCCCCTTCCTGGCAACTGCTAATGTACTTTATGTCTTTATCACAATGGATATCCTGACAGTTCATATAAAGAGAATCTTACAATATGTGCTTTTTGTGACTAGTTTCTTTCACTTGGCATTTAAGGTCATTCTGTGTTAAACCACATATTACTCTTTACTACTAGTGAGAGGCAGCACAAGCAAGAGCATATTATTCTATGAATCAGAAAACAAAAATTTCCCTTAAGTCTACATAGCTTTTTCTGTGTCTTCTAAGTCATTTCACTTACCGAATTTCTTCTATATAAATTGTAGGTTTATTCTTTGTGAGGAATTGGAAAAAGGTCAACTTTTGGGTACTGTGTAATCACCAGCAGGGTGAAATGAAGCTAACATATTCTGACATCTCTCACTCTGAATTTGAAAGTTCAATTTATATTTCTTTTTTATTAATTTTTATTTAAAATCATAATTACATGCATTTATGGGGTATGATGATCACACATCACATATAATGTGATAATTTGCTATATAATGTGAATGTTTAAATCAAATTGATTTACATAACTGTCACCTCACTTGTTTTTTTGTGATAAGACATTTAAAATTTACTCTTTGTTATTTTGAAATATAGCCTTGCATGTGCACTTTAGGTACAATTTTTGATCATTTACATTTGAATTTATTTTTTATAATTTTAGGAGACTTGAGGAAAATTAATATTTTCTATTTTATAAATCAATAAAATAAAATAATGAATAGTTATAGAAATAGGGGGTTAGTAGTGTATATAAAGCCCATATATTTAAAGTTATAATTTTCTAATGTTTAAAGACATAAAAGAAAGCTATCTTGTTTTTTCTGTTGTCTAGCTAACACTTTCCATCAACCTACATATAGAGTAGAAGAGTTTTCCTTTGCCAATTCTATCTTGTTTACTACCAAGAAGTTCAAAGATAGTACCTGTTGGATTCAGGCTGAAAATATTTACTTAGTTGCTATGAAATGCTGCTTCTTTTAATGAGTTTATTCTTCTTTCAGAATATCTAGAAATTCTATTTGGAGTTCAAGTTAATTTCTCTCCTTTTCTTCAGTGGCTCTCAATATTTAACTTATCCTTTGCCACTCTTTTATTTAAATCATTCCTTTTGTTACTTAGTATACAATATGCAATAATTTTATATTCAACATATATGTTAAAAATATGAAATCATTTATTAATATTCCTATTATGTCACAGTATGCACTTTTTATTTTAATAAAATTTCATGAATATTGCTTAGAAATGTAATACACACTAAAACAGAAATATTTGTCATTTGACTTAATGACATTTTTGTACACTTGGGTGGACAGCTTCTCCTCTCCAAATCTCAGAAGCCATAAGATCTGTTTCAAATGAAACAAAATGTAGGCACAGAGAAAGAGTAACTTAGATTCATTTTCTTTATGTAATTATTGAAAAACAAGTTTAGCTCATGTAAAGGCACACACTCAACTTGAACTAGATGTAACCTTTCAAAGAGTTGGAGTTTTTTTTCTCCTATCACTAGAAACAGGTAGAAGCATGCATTCTAGTTTCAGTAAGACATACAACTGGGAATAATTTGAAACACCATATGCAAGCAATTTCTGAGATACTTATAATTTAAACCCAAACCTGGACATACTATAACTCCTAAGGGAAAAGTCTGATCTTTTAAAATTTTCTCTAAAACGAAACTCAGAATTATTTCAACTTAAATCATTTTTTAGAAGCTATGGGGTTGTTTTTCTATAACTTTCAAGGGTAATTTTTACATTTCAATGCCTGAAATAATCAATTACTAATAGTAAAGGCTGTGCAGATGAAGTATTCCTTAATATAACAGAATTTTTCATATCTTAAGCTCAGCATTCAAGATCTATGAAGTCATTTGATGATAATGAGGAAGAAAAAAGATTCATATGAACATATCTAAATTCATTCTTTTCTTGTGTCTACTGAACACTAAAGGGGAGCAGAAAGCATTCACTAAATAACACATCAATACTAAATGCCTTGGAGAATTTGTAGGATCTTGTTTCATTAACTTAGATTTGGAAGGAGTTGTTTGTAGGTAGCCACTCGTAAATACTGCAGCTGGAATATGAGCCAAATCAATGTCAGCATGTTGAGAGTTCCGTTTTTGTTGCTTTTCTCTAATTAGTCCATGAAGCACTGCAGAGTATGTACTTACATTTAACATACATTTATCAAAAGTTACTGTGTTTAAGCACTCTGGAAAGGTAACTTTCATTGCATAGTAAAAAACAGGCATAGTCTCCTTTTCCACAAAGCAAAGTAAGTAATGTGATACATCCATGTATGTGATACATACAAGACCTGATATAAAAATTAGAAGCAAAAAGTAAGAGGTTAGAGATCCTTTCTGATTGGATAGTGATTGTTTGGAAGACTTATCGAAACATAAAATATTGAATAAGGGTTTGAATTTCTCTGCATAATATGTCCACTCCACAAAAACCCTTTTTTAGGGAAAAATAACAGGGCATGAATGGAAGAAAATAAAAAGTATATGTTAAAGAGTGCCATAAACAGTATACTAAAAGGAGGTATTATAAGGCTCATGAACAAATTTGAACAGAATTATTAAGCGTTCTCAAGAATAGCTTTGGGCATTTAATTTTTTAATATATGAAGAATTTCAGTAAAAGCTCTAAATTATATTTCTCAGATGCCATCCATATATTCTTTTTAAATGTATGTACTTGTTTTTAACTGATAAATAATACTTGTGCATATTTACATTCTATAATGTGATGTTTTGATCTATGCATACA
The DNA here is from genome assembly GCA_963574355.1 of Loris lydekkerianus. Taxonomy (NCBI): domain Eukaryota; kingdom Metazoa; phylum Chordata; class Mammalia; order Primates; family Lorisidae; genus Loris; species Loris lydekkerianus. Next base: position 29,918 of record CAUYPK010002935.1, read on the forward strand.
TTGTAGAAAGATTCAATCAATCTCATTAACATATTTATCATCTCATCAATGTACCACTTTTTGTAGATATACTGTTAAAAATCCCTACCCTTGGCAATTTTGAAATATTCAATACGTTATTATTAACTGTGGTCACCATGTAGAACAAAATATTACTAAAACTTATTCTTCCAGTCTACTTGAAACTTTGTGCCCTTTGGTGAACATCTTCCCTTTCCACAATCCTATCCTTTCCCTCAAGCTTTTGGTAACCACCTTTCCACCCTCTCTTTCAATGAGATTAACTTTTTAGATCCCCGTATACATATACATAGATTTCATATACATAAGATCATAATGTATTTGTCTTTCTGCTCTCAGCCTATCTTTTATCCATTCATCTATTGATGAATACTTAACTTGCTTCTATATCTTAGCTATTGTGAATAAAGATGAAATGAACATGAGAATGGAGATAATCTTTTCTGTTGTGAAATGACTATTTTACATCCTTTGCTTATCTTTTATTGAGTTATTTGTTTTCTTGCCTTTAAGTTATCTGGGTTTCTTATATCTCTTGGAAAATAGTCCCCTCTTTATAGGATGGATGGATGTGCATATTTTCTCCCAGTCTGGGGGGCATATCTTCACTCTGTTAATTGTTTCCTTTTCTATATGTAGGTCACTATGTAAGTTTTAAGATAGACTGTGTTATGGTCCATTATTTCACTTCTAAGAAACACAGTTTGTGGCTTCCTTTCTATTTCATTCATGCAAGTTTTAACTTGCTCAACTTAGTAGTTTCTGGGAGGGCTTTGTTTGCTTCCATCCAGGCAGATTTTACATTTCTTAATTTTTGTGTATCTCAAAACTTTCACAATGACTCATGTATATAAACTTTGTAGCTTGATGTAATCCCATTTGTCTGTTTGCTTTCATTACCTATGCTTTTGAAATCCTACCCAAGAAATCATTGCCTAGACCAGTGTTACGGACTTCATTCTCATGTTCTGGAAAATGTAAATACTGATTTCATGCCAATCGCTCTAACAAATTTGGCTCAGAAGCATTGATATATGATAGTAATTAGAGTACAGTATTTTCCTTGTCTACAAATAATTCTCCCATAACACAAATGAAATATTTTACACTAATTTTTCTTACTACTGTCTCATTCAGAGACACAGCCTTTAAATTGCTTTCCATCTCAAATAGATATATTCATTATTCAGTCATTTACTTCTTTACTCATTAATTCCAAATAAATGTTTATTGAGCACCCACAATGTAGAAGCCACTGAGAGAGGGAAGATATGTAAGTTTAAATTTTGAGCATTATAAGCATAGAGGAGACATATATAAAATACATAGATGGCTTTCCAGTTTCAGGTCTTACATTTAATTCTTTCATTTATTTTGAGTTTCTTTTCTTTTTTTTTTGTTTGTTTTGTTTTGTGATATAGGTTGCTCAGGCTAGAATGCAGTGGCATCATCATAGCTCACTGAAGCTTCAAACTCCTGGGTTCTTTCCTCTGTCTCAGCATCCCAAGTAGCTGGGACTACAGGTCTATGCCACCATATCTGACCTGAGTTGATTTTTGTATATGATGTGTAATAAAGGTCTAGTATATTATTATGCATGTATATATTCAGTTTATTCAACACCATGCATTAAAGAGGCTGTCTTTTCCTCATTACAAAATTTTGCAAATTATTATTAATACAAAATATTCTCTATGCATTGGCTACCTCTTTGTAAAATTTTCTAATGAATATTTTGTAAATAGAGGTACATTTAGCTACAGTTTCCCATTTTCTCTATGTTGGGTAACTTTAGGGGCAACTTTTGAGACACCCTGTATTACACATTGAAATTTAAAAAATATTTCTCACATAGTTTGTTGTTAGTGCATAGAAATGCTACTCATTTTTGTATGCTGACTTTGTAACGTGCAACCTTCCTGAATTTATCACTTCTAACAGGTTGTGTGGGGAAGGGGGGAAAGGGGAGGGTGGGTCTTTAGAGTTTCCTATATACAAGATTAAGTCATTAGCAAGCAGAGGTAATTTTACTTCTTCCTTTTCCATATGGATGTTTTTATTTCTTTTTCTTACCTAATTGATCTGGCAAAAAAATTTAGTACCGTGTTGAATGGAAGCAGTAAGAGTGGGCATCCTTGTCTTGTTCCTGATTTTAGAGGAAGAGTTTATAACTTTTCACCATTATGTCTGATGCTGGCTGTGGGCTTGTCGTATGTGGTCCTCATTGAATTTCTTTTATACCTTTTTTTAAAGTTTTTATTATGAACAAATTTTGAATTTTGTCAAAAGTTTTTCCTACATGTATTGAAATCATCATGTGAGGTTGTTTCTTCATTTTGTTAATATGATCTATCACATCTACTGATTCATGTACCCTGGACCATACTAGCATCTTTATAAATCCCACTTGACCATGGTGAATTATCTTTTTAATTCAGTTGAATTCAGTTTACTAATGTTTTATTGAAGATTTTTGCATCCACCTTCATCAAGGACCTTGGTGTGTAGTTTTCTTCTCTTATACTGTCTTTGTCTGCTTTTAATAGCAGGGTAATGATGGCCTTATAAAATGAGTTTGGAAAAAAACATGGAGGAGGATTCCATGGGTCTAATCTCAACTAATTTCAGATAGATCCCTGTTTCTATCACTTCACTGAGACTTTGTCAAGATCCGAAATGAGATCTGTGCTGTCAAACCAATCCTTTTATCTCCCACTAACCTCTCAACAGTATTCACAACCATGTTCTTCTAAAAACACTTAGTATCATACCTCTCTTATAGTTTCTTATGTACCACATCTTCCACACTTTGGACCACTTCTTGCAAGGAAAAATATTCAATTCTCAACAAGCTATGGAAAATGTCTTTCCTCAATTTCATCACTACTCACTCTCCAGGATTCTTCACTGGTGGCCTACACAAGCTACCATTAAGATGGCAAAACTGAGTCAATAGGTTAGGTGCAAACTTTGATTAATTATACTGCTTCTTGTTTGAGATATAATAAAGTAAAATTTTGATTTGAAATTGGGCAGTTTATATTTAATGACCTAATATGTAGTGGCTACAATTTGGTCATTGTCATTGCCCAGAGCTTTTCTGCTTTTAAGTGAAGATTTCAATATCTCACTTCTGAGCATTATTTCTTATCCTTGTGGTACAGTCATTCTATTTCCATAAGATCAATCCCTATCTTCATAATTAACTACATTTCTTGAGGTCCACTTTAACCAGCTTCCTTATAGTTTTATCCCATCACTGGCAACTTACATGACATCATATCAGCTACAATTCATTGGCAACAACCTTCTTCCTCTACCTTACTGTCCTTAATTTTGCATAATTTCCAAAAACCTGATCACAGGTAATTGTATGCATCTGACTTCTTGGTAGCTATACATTACTGCTGAATTTTGCAAAGGAAAATCTAAAAGTGGAAAGTTATGTCATTAGAGATTTATGATTTACTCATAGCTGTTCCTCCATACTATTCTGCAATCTTATTGGATATCCTTAATGATTAACAATTCTCATTTCCCTTGAAAGCTATTTGAATTTAAAATTCACATTTTTCTAAGCTCCAAATTCTTCCTTTCCATCTCTTTTTAGATATTGAACTTACTTTATTATTTTTTTTCTACATGGAAAATCAAGACTTTTTTCAGCAATTTTAGTTTTTTATCTTTGACATATTTCTCTTTACTTCTGCCATTAATTATAATAGTTTTAGGAATAGACATGTCTTTTCTGCCCTCTGAGGTCAACTCTGTTATTATTATTATTATTATCATTTTCTCTATTTAAGAACTTTATACATAATCACCCCCTAATTTTTATTGGAAATTTTTTTTATGTGTTGACTCTTACCTACTTAGACATGTACAGTATACTTTCATTGTAAAGATACTCATAGATAAGGAAGAAAATATTGCTGCATACTATTCCATGCTGTACATATACCACAATTTGTTAATCCATTCATGGGTCAATGGACTCTTGGGTTGTTTCCATGACTTGGCAATTATGAATTGGGCTACAATAAACATTCTGGTGCAAATGTCTTTGTTGTAAAATGATTTTTGATCATCTGAGTAAATTCCTTGTAGGGGGATTTCAGGATCAAATGGTAGGTCCTCTTTTAGTTCCTTGATTATTCACCAAACTTCTATCCATAAAGGCCGTATTAGCTTCCATTCCCAACAGCAGTGTAGAAGTGTTCCCTTCTCTTTACATCCATGCCAACACCATGGAATTCTATGCAGTCATAAACATATGGAGACTTCACATCTTTTATGTTTACCTGGATGGAGCTGGAACATATTGTTCTTAGTAAAGTATCTCAAGAATGGGGGAAAAGTATCCAATGTATTCAATAGTACTATGAAATCAGTGTATAATCACCTACACATTCATAACAATGGTAGAAACATAACTATAGTCCAGAAAAATGGAGGGAGGAGGACAAAGAAAGGAGGGGGGAGGCCACCAGGAGGAAGGGATCCAACCTAATGTGTATAATGCAATGATACATTTCTATACTATTAAGAATAGAGTATGAATGTTTTTGCCACAACAAATAAGTAATCAAGGAGATGGTTATGTTAATCAGTTAGATGTAAGCATTCCACATTGTATATCAAATCAGCACATTACATCCCAAAATATGTTAATTTACACACTTATGACTTAATAAAAATTTTAAAAAAGAAAGGAAATATTAAATAAACCCTTGTAAAATATGATGTGTAAGAACAGCTCTACAGTGCTTTTTTCTTCTTTGTTTCTTACCTTTTATCCACCACCATCATTTGGCTTTTCTCTTCCTTGCTCTGAATTGATAAGGTGTTACATGACTTTTTAATCTAAGTTCATAAATACTTTTCTGGAATTAATGTCTTGGTGATATTTACCATGTTGCTAAGCTTCATTACTCTTTTAAATTATTTCATCCTTGATTCTTAAAGTATCATCATAATTGTTTCTTTCGTGTCTGGCTATCCCTCAGATCTCTCTGTATAAAATCTACTTTCACTGTTAGCTTTTAAAAGTGGATATTTTCTTTACTTGAATTCCTGATACTTCCTACACATATTTTTTGGGTTTTTTATTCATGCAAATTATCTGTTCTTATAACTGTTATACTATTAACTCCAAAATTTACATCTAGCCAAGGACCTGACATTCTACCTACCTTATGAAGAATTTTAATTAATTATGTACCATATGAAGATACGTATGTTTTTGCCTCTTGATAGTTTATTTCCAAGTGAAAGAGTAAGTCAATACCGTAATGTATACCTAAAGGCTCTTGAGATAGACATTTGACTTTTGATCATCCATTATCTATTTCCTTTTGTGGAAGCATTATTTCTCCATAATTTTTATTTAGGTCTTACGATTTAAGAGGCCCCTTCTAGATGCTAATGACAGAGATGAAAACACAAGCTCTAATTGCTCAGAACATAGGGTGACAATTATGGTTCATGGGACAAATCTGACAACAGCTTGTTTTTCTAATAAAACTTCATTTAACAAAGCCACACTTATTTATTTACACATTGCCTACATATGCTTTTGTAGTATAATGGTAAAGTTTAGTACTTGTAACAGAGATCATATGGCCCAAAGCCTAAAATATATACTCTATGTCCCTTTACTAAAAAGGATATGATACATTTGAGATACAGATATATTGTTTTGTAGAAAATGCATTGGAGATTCATTTGAGATTATTTAAAGGAGTAAAGCTAAGAGGCTGTCCCTGGAGGACAGATGGAAAATGGAGACAGCCTGAATCATTACAGTGACAGTAGCAGTGAAAATGTACATATTTCAAAAATGTGTGCTGAGTAAAGTTAGCAGGATATGGTCATTAAGTGGTTATAATGGTGAGGTGGGGAGGTAGAAATTAAGCACACCTCAGGTTTCTCATTTTGGAGATTAGGTAAAAAGGGGTGCCAACAAGAAGGAAAATAAACACAGCAAACATAGTAAGATTTAGTGAGAACAAAAATAGATATTGGAAAAAACTATTATGCATGATTTATTCAACTTTTGTTTATTTTTTATTATTATTACATAGCTGTGTACATTAATGCAATCATGGGGCACCATACACTGGTTTTATAGACCATTTGACATATTTTCATCACACTGGTTAACATAGCCTTCCTGGCATTTTCTTAGTTATTGTGTTAAGATATTTATATTCTACATTT